>JAZAYU010000985.1:0-109103 GCA_038501625.1 Corbicula japonica
CAAATCAATTTTGATGCGGAAATGATGCCTAGCCTGTAGGAGGTAGAGAGAAACCAATCAACTCGAACGCTTAAAAGTGGCGTGTTGTAGAGAGAAATAAAAGTCATTTAGGGAGTCTGATAATATGCATGATTGTCGAGTCAGGTCGACCATGAACAACTAAAGATCATAACATCATGCCATTTTCGTATGTCGTATGTCAATATTTCCCTATATATCTTTATAAAGCAGGTTTAGACCGGCAACGTTAACAGCGCGTGATTATAATATCACTCCACAAACAATAAGCAATAGGTTGCGGACTCGGAATCTTCATGTTAGAGAACGTCGCCCTTAACGGCCCCTCATACAGGAAGTATAATGACATTATGCCACTGCCAGGCTGTTTTTTTTCATCTCGCGTTAGAATCGTCATCGGCGCCTCTCACTCGCCTTGGAGTTGAACGCCACACATTATGGTCAAAACAACGTTCAGTCCCAGTTTCGCCGAAGACTGACAGTATGTTGCCCAACTTTATGCTGAAATATTTTGAAGAAAAATGCCAAAGCATCTAATCAAACAGAACGTCAAATGCCTTGAGATGACGTTCACAGGAACACATTAGAGCAGAAAGTGCACACTTGTCGGCATTAATATTTAAAGGAGGCAACAAAAATGCAGAACAATTATGAATATTAAATCATAAAAACATGTTATTTAACCAATAAACGAATTAACAATTTTCTGATCACACCCTCCCATAAAAATACCGGCTAAAATGCTTGGCTCGTGCAAAAGGCGTTTCACAATACACAACTCAGTTCAAAACATATTCAGTTTTGTTCCAAACACAGTTCACAAATTTCGTAAATCTGATTCTATGACAATATGTGAAATATGAATTGTCAGGTTCTTTTTTGTTGAGTATATATCTCGCTTAATTTCTTTGTAAGAATTTTGTTTTGTTTGTTTTTATCCCACAGGTCATCTTGTCAGCCTAAGACAGGCGGAGTTCCCTCATCTTCTGGGTCTGCTGGGTGTGATCAGTATGATCAAGATAATGACGCTGATAATGCTGATGTTGCTGCTAAAGCTGCCGATCCATGTTGGCAAGTCATCGTTTCTTTATTATTTACTCTTATTGGTATTTGATAACACTCATTATCACATACCTTCCGGTGTGGGAATGTAATAACACCCGTCATATATTTTCGATATATAACTAGTTATATATCGCAGCCGAATCACTATTCATCCGCGTTATCAGTGATCAAAACAAACTTATGAAACTGACTTACTTTTGAAATCTGACCACTTCAGGCAAGCAATCAACTTCCATAAGGAACTTAAGCATCCCTTATATTGATAATATCCGCGGAAAATATAACTTTCTGACACTTGTTTACTCCGTAAGATAGCATAACGTCCATGATGAAGTTCAACAACAGCAACAAAGCCATTTTCATTTCGATTAAATCAAAAACAAAATGGCCCAGACACTGACATCGTTTTCAGAGCATCGTCGGTGTGATCTTACAACATCCTTGAAACAAAATAAAAACACCCGAACCACATTTTTAATCCAAATTAAGAGTTTATATCCAGCAAATTTCAATGTTGTCATATGCCGCTTTGAAAGTTTACACAAATGACGTCATACAGTAGATCGATTTATTTAATAAAACACAATTTCAGAAGCCTATAAGTGGTAGATTCTTTTAAAATCTAGACTCTAGCGCAGTTAATTTTATTTTTTATATTAACTTATTTTGGCAAATGGGTAAACGGTAGGATAATTCTTTGGGGACTAGCTTATGCATCACCCGATACGACCGAATTACACACGTTTTGATTTCTCTCTACTAGGCGATAGAAAGGGACAGTTCATTGATTTTGCTTGTTTTTTCAGGGTATGTGATAAATAGAATACATCATTCGTGTTCATTTTATACTGAAATTATTAAACTCGTCATGTAAATCGATATAAAACTCGGCAAAATCCTCGTTTTATATCGATTTAGATGACTCGTTTAATAATTTCAGTATAAAATGATCACTCATGTTGTATCCTCTATTTCTTTTATCATTCTATTCGGTTTACTTTGTAGTTCTCAAGTTGTATCGTCAACAACGGAGGTAAATGTTTTTAAAGCTCACCCACGAGGTCCTTCCTGTATATCAGAGGCGTCATTTACATTCACCAGTCCTGGGGAAAAAGAAATTTGTTTTCAATCGGCGTAAGTAAAATTTTATAACTCAAACATTTTATTCCCCGATTGCGTTATATAATTAATTGAATAATTCAATTAGCAAATTTCAAAGTTCTGTTATGGAACTAGGTTATGATGTGTTTTCAAAGATCAGTGTTTAGTCACATATGTTTTCCCCGTCCCGCCCCACTCTTGAGAAATTTTGCAGACAAATACTATCCTGAGAGCATGATTTGTCCAGGATTGTTTGCAGGTTGTTTGCACTCAGGCGAAAATGGTATTAGGGTGATTTTATATGTTACCTATAACATTTGTAGAAAGAAACATATATGGATTGAATTAGAACCTTCAGCTCTGGTTTAATCCCGCTATGTTTAAACAAATCATATATTTTTGCATAAGTTAGAAGTATTATTTGTTGATTGATTTATTTGTTATTTCAAAATTTCAAAAACAAAAGTTTACATGTGCATGAAGTGTGTTACATGTACATCCTTAACCCTGAATAGCTTAATTTACGCCAGAATCTTACCTGTAAATACAAAGATTTGTTTTCTTCAAGCTGTGTGATCAGGCAACATCAAAACCACACTGGAAAAGTGATAATTTTACAATAATCTAGTATTTTATCCTGTTGCTAATTCCAACATGATAGTGTTATGTTTTGAATAAACAAGCATAAAAACACTTTGAATATATGTTTATGGTTAAAATAATAAACTATCTGTATTTGTTAAAACTAAACCTTCAAAACTTCCAAAACAAGTAATCCTTAGTTATTTTCAAGGTTTCAAGGTACAATATTAGCAACGTACGAATGCATATTTCTATTTGAAAACAGACAATTTTGGCGAAAATCAAGTTTAGAATCAATTATCAATTTGTAAAAAAAATGACAAGCTTAGAGATATTAATTTCACTATGAGACAAAGTTTAACAAATTACTACTGTTTATTAAGTACTTAATATTAAAAAAGGGATATTTCAAAGACATCTTTATTTCAACAGATTTGAACAGTGTAAAAGTTTGGTTGTAGCTCATTCATATCATATAAAGTAAATAATCTTTTATAAACCATACAAAATACAATCAGAGTTAAAATCATCTACTCTGGCCTTTTGTAGTAACGAGAAAAAGCCTTACCCGCCAGGGTGCAAACAAATGCAAAATGCGAAGAATGGAACAGGTTTTCAAAATTCATCCAGGGGTTGTGGAAAAGTATATTAACCACACAAGTTCTATCAATGATTCATGCATCCTTTGGTCAGTTTGGGTGTACATATTTTGTTTTGTTTTATAATTAATCAATTAGAAAATGTATTTATTTAAAAGTTACTGTAGTACATGTATAAGCCTAATGCCATGTTACCATTATATCATAAATGTAGTTCATCGGACACTCATCTTATCTTCTTACGATCATATTTACATTCAACATGCACACACAACAGTCGTTTACCGATCTCATTTAACAAATTATTCAGAGACAAAACGGCTTATTTATCTTTTTATAAATGCAAAATATTATTGCATACTAAAATTTACAATCTTTTAATCAGTACTGGACAAAGCCTTCTTTCATGTAAAATCGGGGGGTTTACCGTCTTTTTATAATAAAAAACATCGTTAAAATTTAGCAAACATCACGACTTGTATTTAATAAAATGTCTGGACGAAAAAGTAAAATAAATAAAGAAATTACGAGAATGTATTTTTCATAGCCTTGTTCCACCAAATAGTTACTCTTTGCGTGCAAGATCTTTTCATCTTCACGTTATACAAACATGCATTATGTAATAGCAAGATTATACAATTTTAAATGTTTAATTGACCGTTGTTGAAAGAAAATCCTATGTAAAAAGTATAATATCTTGATATTTAATCATAATAACTTGCTGTATTTGCTTTCAGGAAAAATAAAACTATATCTCAGCAGATTTGCTATACAGTTGACGTGTACGATCCAAACAAAGGTAATTATGAATTAAATTAATATCTACAATAAACATACACACTTAAAACATGTATAAATTTAGTGTTTTTCATTCGCTTGCCGGTAAATTATCATAACATCTTATATCCTTTACTTTCAGATCCATGTTCCAGTTCTCCGTGTATGAATAACGGACATTGTTTCCATGATGGTCATACCAAATTCCGATGTATTTGTCCAGAACATTATAATGGAAAACAGTGTGAACATGGTAATAATATGATTTACTATTTTTACCCTAAGACTCGACTGACACATTACTTCTTTTTAAATAAAAGCAGTGTATTACAGGTGTTCAAATTTTGTTTATCCGAATTAAGCTGTTTGCTTCGTTCCAAGAGATCTTTGGATTTTCCTAAAACTTATAGAAATTAAAATGTGAAGGATAGTGACGTTCAGAAAAAAACACAGACTGTAAACACACCGCAAAATGCAAAGAGAAAAAAAGAGCATATGCTTATAAATTACTAAACATAAAACAAACTTATTTTTAATGAAATAATTGTGTGAAGTGATGTTTAATTTATCTTCATTTATTGTGTGGTGTTTGCACATTTCTTGGCTTTTTATATAAAAGCGAAAAGATGTTGTTCTTCTCAAAGGTCAAGGCTATCTTCTTTTTTCAAAGAAATTATGAGGTCGTTAATTTTTACTGAACAGGACTCGCAAACACACTGTCAAATTAAGAAGTGTATAGCATGTACAGAACAGAAACTGTTTAAGTTAGTTGAAGTCCACTGAAACAAAGAAATAAGATACAGTTAATTTAATAAACATTTTTTGGCAAAAGAAACTCCAATTAAAAATAAACACAATGCTTTTTGTTTTGCCATAAATATCCATTTTACGAATGCATGTTCTTATGTTTAGGGCCTTGTCAGCCGGCGAATAACAATTGTAAGAATGATGCATACTGCCAAACAGATAGCGGAACAAACACATGTATCTGCAAGGCAGGCTTTTCAGGACCACAGTGTGCACAAGGTGTTGCTTTAAATAAATATTACTCCAAAATTGTTTACTTAGTTATTAATCACTATGTTCAAAGTTACACTTTAATAAACTGACAGATTGGATCGATATTTTTTGCGTTCATCAGAGTATAAAAAACCTTTTGTGAGAAACGGTTTGTTAATGTATGTTATTTACCCATATCTTCACTATGTACAACCAAACGCCGTAAATTATGTGTTCTCCTCTCAAACACTGGCTTGTATTAACAATAACGAGACTTTATGGAAGGACGTTTGGAACAGTCACAGTCAATAGTTAATGACAGCAAACTCTTTCAAAGGAGTTCGTAGCATTTAACAAGTATCAATAAACGTCCGTGTCAAACACGGTGCAAACGGTCACAATTTGTGAGCTGCTTTGTTATAGCCAGTCGCTGGATCAAAGAAAGTACTTCATCGTAGTAAAGTTCAAAAGGAGTATAAAATACTTGTTTTAAATTGCAACAAATATACGTATAGATAACTCTTAATTTATCTTTTCCTTAAAAATACAAATTAACGTTCGTTTCATTAAAACATATTTCCATACCTTTACAGACCACTCATCACTTTTTACGGCTGATAGTGTAAGTACACTCGACATGTATAAATGTCTAGAACTCTATCTGTTTGATTTTTAAATAAAATTGTCAAACATTTTCTTTTTACAGTTAAGTTAATAACGTTATTCGTATTGTAATGCTTAATAATAGTTACTTACGGATTTTTTTCTTATTCAAAAATAAAATAAAAATGGTGCATTGCTTTGAACATTACGTCTTCCTGGTGCGTTATAACTTATATTTAATTTATTAAGTTGAAGTTTACCGACACTGCAACACCAAAAACGTTTACATGTGTGAGGATTCAAATGTGCAGTTTTGCTCTGATTCTGTCCGGAAAGCCTGCTTCAGTGTAAGTAATTTTGTAATCGGAAAAATGACATACAAATTAAATATTTAATTAAAGTAATGATTGTATTAAAGGGTGATATATGCATGTCATGAATGTCGTCATCCAAAGTCTTCCTACACAGCAAAAAAGAAGAGAGAAAATGAGGGAAATAAAATTATTAGTGTCATAATAAACATCACAAAGAATTAACTACAAAGAGAACCCGAGTGGTTAACGCCTTGTATCGGTGAGCGGAAAAACAATTTGCCACAGGGGGTTCAAACAAGTTATTAGGGGGCACTAACCTCACAAACTCCAAGAACAAGTTGTCGTGGTGAGTTAGCTCAAACCCACCTAAAACTCAGCAATGTTGCCTGAAAGTTAAACACAAAAATATTAAACATAAGAGCTTATAGCATTGTCAAGAAAGAAGATGGGTACTCAATGATATTACTGATACTAGAGTCCCTGGTGTCAAATTAGCAAGAACATGATATCAGTGACCAAACATACAATTGATCAATTTGAAACTAATTGTTTTACAGTGTAGACACATGTATACACAAGAACAGACCTTTTCTGATTTTTAAGATCTAAAAATTCCGTGTCAAATTTAGTAAGCCTTAGATTACTATAGAATAATAAGGTTTTATTTGATTAATTTTTGTAGAGATCATAAAAATGCATATTCTTACCGTATTTTACGAGAATATGGTGACAATTGTGTCACTGAATGTGTAAAAACGTCGTGTATGTATTTGACCAAGTGTCTTTATAAACGATCTCAAATGACCCAGTGTCTTACTGTCTTGCAACATAATTTACATACGCATCCTTCGAAATTAAAATTTAAAGTAATTGGATCCAAAAATGACCGCGAATGCAAGTAATTACTTTCATCTTTTAAATATTAAGGTTTACCAACGGACCTTCTTTTTTGTTTAATGAACAGTGTATAAACATTTACATTTTAGTCCATATACCTTTTTCTTACTATGTATCTATATACCTTTTTCTTACTACGTTATATCTCCTTTTACAAGACCACGTGTCAGTGCTGGCTATGTGAGCCCTTCCATATTGCTAGAGGGTATTGATACTGCAGAGAGACCCTCTGTACCAGGAAGCTTCCAGGCCAATATACAACTAAAAGCAAAAGAGTTGGGGATGCAGGATCTGTGCATTCAGTCTATGGATTCCAAGGGGTACGTAGCAAGCAACATGCATCGGCATATAAAATATTTCCAATTAAATATGAATGTTTATAAATAAAAAAGTTTGGTTTTAAACCTCAATTAAATATTTCTAATGAGTCTACTTCATGATGTCCATAAATACGAAGAAAGAAAGTATCATCGTTTAAATTTGTTTTACGCAACATTTTGATTACGAATTACAATTGTTAGCTCTAAATTTGCAATCATCATGTCACGTTGAATTGTATATGTTCTCTTTTTAACATATTTTCCTCTCAAAATCATGTCTGTCTTCTGTCGTCAATTTCCAAAGCTTTTCATTGTTATCAATTTTAAACGTACATGGATGTTGTTAAGGTATTTCCTAAGCACAATAACTACATGTAAAACGTTCATGTATTTATTTACAGTGTCAATAAAGACGAAGTTTGCGTGAAAGTAAATGTGATTTCAGGTAGGTCGTTTACAATATTTTAAGAAGTAGCAAGTAAATGATTCATGCCATCATGCATGATATTAGAAACAAAATATGCATATCAAAAATCGCCACACTCACAAAACACTACCTCCCCACGCAGCAAAATAGAAGGGAGGAAGAAAAGGAGCATGTTTGTTATACGTATGTCAATTCAAATAAGACGCGACAAACAATTAACTAAAAGGAGAACCTTTGAGGATACCGCCTTGAAACGGTCAGTGGCAAAACAAATTGCCACTGGGGATCAAACCAGGTTCTAGGGAGCACCAACCTCACACTTGCCCCAACATGTTCTCGTATCACAAAACAAGTACAAGTTGTCTTGGAGAAATAACTCCAGCCCACCCGTCTGCTCAACAATGTTGCCTGCAAAAGCACACAAACATATAACACATAAGAAGCTAATAGCAATAAGAGTAATACAACGGAAATTTATTTTACTTTTAGTGTTTTACAAGTACGCATAAGATGCATAACATATATCATATAAATGTCAAACGTATTCTACAGTTTTTCGGAACAAATTTCTTATTTAGTTAAGTAAAGTTTCTCCTCCTTTCAGATGTCGTAACGATATATTCGTTTAAGGTAAGAGAACTTTTCAATATTTATTTTTTTAATAAAAAAAATCAATATTATTTTGTTATAATTTCTAGTATAAATGTACGAAAAATAAGTACAAAATTATATATCATTTGGTTGTAAAATGTAGCAATAATTGGTGATGTTGTTCATTTGATAATTACAAAGTCGTTAATAGTAGCTTCCTGAATTGAATATACCGGTAGACAGTCGTTAGATGTTTTGTTTAACGACTTATAATAATTGACTATTAAAAACGCAGTTCATATCTATTTATTAGCTGTTTGTCTCTTTAACATTTTATCACTCATTTGTAATATAAACGAAACAGTGACTAAATGGCTTCAAATCATACTGTAAACAACGTCGTCGGTTGGCGTTTAATGACGTCACATAGCAATATAAATGAAGTCGACTAAAGAAGACACACATTATTTTGCACATAAAGAAAATCAATTAAAAAAATTTTAAAAAAATCTATAAAATTATATGACTTTTTGCCAAAATTTCATTTATTTAAACACAAAACGTCTCCACGTACATTTAATAAGTGTTGTTGTCAGTTGCGTCCTTTGAAGTCCTTTAAGCACAATACTTATGAACTATGTTAATAATACTTCAGTTTAAAGATGGGTGGTTTCAATATCCATTCCAATATAGATTGAGATATTGTTCAATCCCCCAAGGATATACGACGTCGTTCTGCTTGTTACGTTTTCCTCTGGCCTTGTGTGTAATATGCATGATTTACATTCTCTGTTTCCCTTAAAAAATCTATTCTGTTTAGTCCCGCATACAGTTTCTTGTTAAGGGAAAGCGCTGAAAATGAAATAACTTTATTCTGCAAATATCGCATTGAAGGTTCCATGTTCGCCGTCATAAGCATAACATCGCTTTGGGTGGATCGAAAATGCACTGTAATTGGTGTAAAAACCCGGGCTTGACTGCGTGGTCAGTACTATGAATTTCCATTATTATCCAGGCTCAATCGGACCGATTCTGCAATTATATAGAGGATACAACATGAGTGATCATTTTATACTGAAATTATTAAACGAGTCGTCTAAATCGATATAAAACGAGGCTTTTGCCGAGTTTTATATCGATTTAGATGACGAGTTTAATAATTTTAGTATAAAATGATCACGAATGATGTATTCTATTTATCACATACCCTGAAAAAACAAGCACAATCCATGAAATGTCCCTTTCTATCGCCTAGAAGAGCGAACCTAAAACGTGTGTAATTCGGTCGTATCGGGTGATACATAAGCTAGTCCCAAAAGAATTTATCCTACCGTTTTCCCATTTGCCAAAATAAGTTTTAATAAATAAATAAAATTAACTGCGCTAGAGTCTAGATAAAAGAATCTATCATTTATAGGCTTCTGAAGTTGTGTTTAATTAAATAAATCGATCTAGTGTATGACGTCATTTGTGTAAACTTTCATAGCGGCATATGACAACATTGAAAATTGCTGGATATAAACTGGAAATTTGGATTGAAAATGTGTTTCTAGTGTTTTTATTTGTTTCGGGGATGTTGTAAGATCACACCGACGATGTTCTGAAAACGATGTCAGCGTCTTGGTCATTTTGTTTTCGATCTAAACGAAATGAAAATGGCTTTGTTGCTGTTGTTGAATTTCATCATAGACTTTCGGAGTAAACAAGATTTCCGCGGATATTATCAATATGAGGGATGCTTAAGATCCTTATAGAAAATTGATTGCTTGCCTGAAGTGGTCAGATGGCCAAAGTAAGTCATTTTCATAAATTTGTTTTGATCGCTGATAACGCGGATGAATATTGATTCGGCTATGTTATATAACTAGTTATATATCAAAAATATATAACGGGTGTTATTACACTCCCACACCGGAAGGTATGTGATAAAGTTTCATATACAAGTATGTCGTGTTCGGCACTCTCAAAGTCATTTCTAAAGCTTATCGAATAAAAAAATGGAAATAAAATAGAGTTCAGTATAAGGCTAATTTTCAGGCAAAGAAAATAACATTTACGTTTGACTACATATGAAAATTATGCAAACTGACTAACATCCTGAATAGAAATGGTAAAAAAATATTTTTAATCCAATATTTTTAAAACTAATCAATCAGAATACAACGAAATGGCATGTTTTAAACATGTTTAATATCTATGGAAACAATAGTTATTTTTTTAATATACTATGAAATCAAATGCAGGCTATTATAATACATTTTTGAATTATTTGTCGTGTGGATATAATGTTGGATTTGACAACAGTTCGGTTGATTTGTATATAAAGGACTCTTTTTTTATGTCATGTAATAATACTGAATTTTAATGCCATTGAGCATTAAAACTGTCTCAAATAGCAATTTCGCTAATACTAAAACAGACACAAAAATGTCATAAACATCATGATAAATATCGAAAAATAAATATTTTTTTAGCAATGTACTTCTTGAAAACATAAATTTTACAAACGATATTAACAGCATAAAATGATATGCCGTCTGGTAGAATTGTGAACGAATATATAAAATCAATAAAGAATTGTTAAGGTGTAATAAATATGTAAATTATAATTGATGGATTTTAAACTCATTTCATACTACTTGTCAAATTCTTCAAAACTAATTTACAGATCAAAGTATTACGTTATAAATCGCGCCTGTCGAAGACGAACCGGTCGAAAATAATATAAAAATACCATCAGGGCTCTTAACAATGCTTTAGTATTGAGTTCGAAATGGTCACTATTTTTATGCACGATAACGTGGACCTTGCGTTTAACGATAAATTGTGATGACGCTTAAGCGGCATTAGAATTGTGTTTGTTTAAAGATATAAACATTACTGAAAATACTTTATGACAGCATGAAATCGGCTTTTTAAATATTTTTCTTCTGATAACATACGGTTAGCATTAACGATTATTTAGAATAAGTAAGCCATTGAGTAAAAGAGCTTTTTAGTATGGCTGAATAGTACATATATTTTGAAGGATCGTCCTCACTTCGTGGATCCAAGCCTTCCTACTGACAGCAAGCTGGAATGTCAGGCTGAAGAAGCATGTCATGTACTTTATCATGCAACAGTTGGCGTGGGAAATGAACAAGAATGGTAGAAGCGTCTTTAAATAATTAGCTTAAAAGCCAGTAAATAATTTTATATATCCGGATGTAATTAAGTTGTAAAAATTGGAGATTCAGAGAATAAAATAATAAAGTGTGTTTATTTTTTATAATGTTAAGACATGGTTCTTGTTATTGAGAGTACACTTTAATCTTTCATTAAGCATCTATTTTTGTATTTTTCTGTTAGCCTGGTAGTTAGTCCAAAGCTACCAACAGGCTTCACAACGGCACGCCTGTTCACGTCATGTGAAACGTGTACGCCTGGTGTCTCGAACAATGTTAACTGCTCAGTAGATGTCTCAATAGTAAATGCTCCTGCTGATATTGGAAAATCACGACATATATGCTTATCACTGAGTCTAAAAGGGTAAGAAGCTATTTATGAAATTTACATTTTATTTATATTACCAATATATTTTTATGTCAGGCCCAGTTTGAGCAACACAGCCTCCTCAAGCAGCGAAAAAGAAGAGAGGGAGAGTGAGCATGTGTTTATAAAGATGTCAATTTCAATTAGAACACCACGAGCAATTAACAAAAAAGAGAACCTTTGTGTTTACCGCCTTGGAACGATCAGTGGCAAAACAATTTCCCTTTGGGGGTTTAAACCAGGTTCTAGGGTGCACCCACCTCACACTTGCCGCAACAGGTTCTCATATCAACAGAAAAGTACAAATTGTCTTGGTGAAATAACTCCAAACCAACCATCAGAAATGTTTTATGCATGAGCACACAAACATATTAACCATAAGCAGCTAATAGCACTGTGAAGCTATATTTTGACAATAATAATGATATTGTGTAATCTGAATCAACAAAGATTTTTCAGATGACTGGATGAGAACCTTTTGCAGGCATATGACTTGTGTTCCGTGGAACACTATCTTCTAGTGTTTAAATAATTGAAAATTATTAGGTCCGAAATTAAAATCCTGTAAAATCTGTACGACGAAATGTCTTTTTTTAGTGTAAACACTACCGGCGAAGAAAGATGTTTTGATCTCACAGTAACCGATCCAGCTGGTTTGTAGTTTCTTCTCTTCACACCTCTTACTTATAATGTATAAAGAGTAATCCTTTTTTAGATTTATTAAATAAATAATGTAACCTTTGACTGCATTTGAACTGATTAGTCTTTTTCTGAAATATTAAGAAAGTTTTATTTGTTTTGTGCAGTTTCGGAAAAGATTTTGATTTTAAAAACATGAAATATGCATATCAGTGGCAAATCAATTAAAGTTCAATAAATATAAATAAATGAAATGAAAAAAAAACAGTTATTTATTGTTTAGTAAAGATTAAGTTCAATAAGTTCCATCTTATGCTATCTTCTCTTAAGTATAAATCATTGGATACATTTAGTTATTTTTGAAATGAATTAATTTATATTTATCAAATACGATCTAGTCTTCATCAGGCATAGGGATATACTACGGAGAATTTATAAAACTATAACAAAAGTGAAATATGCATTCCATGAATTGCCACACACAATGGCAATTTATGTCAAATATCCGAGAACCTGGATTCAACTTCGATCAAAAATCATTTGTTTGTAAACCGAGCTTGACGTTCGAATAAATAAAGTATACGCAAATGACTGGTGTTTATAGACTGATTTCCTTATATTTGATAACAGTACCAGGAACACCACCGGGATGTCAGCGTTTGGAATGCCAAAATGGAGGTTTCTGTGACGGTCATATTCCAGATAGCCCCGTATGTTACTGTCCTAGTGGTTTCAGCGGACAGGATTGTGCAACAGGTTCATATTACCAAATAGACACTGTTTGTTATGTTTAGATACTTGTATTTAACGCGTTTGGTAGTGGAAATAATGGAAAGTTACTGTAATTAAGATTTGTGGATTATTTGTTATAACTAAGAAGGCATTTTAACCCGTGTGGCTCCTTTTGACTCCATTGATTCTTAGAGGTATACATACGTGTAAATGTTTTATTAGAGCACAATAAACGAAATTATTAATATTACGTGTTTATAAAGTCTGAAGAATAAACATGACTGTCTTAAATGTTCATTGACATTGTGTAACTACATAATCAATTATAATTATTCTGGCAAAATCGTTGACTACTTAAAGCCAACCTACATAAATTTAACCATCATCTAATGATTTTATTTATTTGAGTACGACAAATTTTAGAGTAGCCCACGGTATCATTAATATAGATATTTTTGACTATGAAGTTGTAAGACATTAAGGGTCCACTTCACTACTCCTTAAACGTTCATCGTTAAAAAAGAAACCAAAATCTCAATAATGGCAAAATTCCGTTCAATGAAACTTTGCACATATGAATGTTACTAATGTATTTTTGGGGATATGGTAAGACAAGTTAGAACAGTAAAGAAATATAGCGATATTAAAAATTCTCTAAACTTCTGTTAAAATATATTCAAAAAAACTTAATACACAAAACATCATTTGTAATGCCCACATGTATAATATAATACTACATGTAATAACAATATCTTGTGTCCTCGTAATTTACATATGTATAATGTATCAGATATTTAGATATTTGCCCTTCATTATCCTCGTCGCTTCCTGGTCGCGTGAACGGTTGATAAACGTTGATTTCTCTTTTTGTAATTGAAAGTTCTTTACAAAGTACACTCCAGTTTTTGGTCAGTATCATTTAATTCATATGGTTATTAAACTATTGTTTTGTATTGCTTTGTTTTGTGAATTTATGTAAATAGAATTCTAAGGCATTACTAGGTATTTGTATCTTTAATGTTCTTACGTGTCTTATCATATGCAAAATAAAGATAAATAGGTAACATTCATTTGTGCAAAGTATCATTTAAATACGATTTTCGTTATTGATATTTTGATCATTTTCTTCTTTATCGATAACGTTCAATGGGCAATGTAGTAAACCCTTCAACATACATGTAATAAAACTGAAAAAAAAACACACTTTTTGGAGTTTTCGCTAACTTCAACAAAAATTAATGTTATTTTCATGACATGACGTGTTATTATAATGTTGCAACGTTGAAATTGATATCTATATATATTTATTATAAGTTTACAGTATATTATTTTATCAGTAAGCCGCATTTTTTTCATTTCACTTTACAGGCATTTCCGGTTCTTCTGCTTTAGGATCACACACACAGGTATCTTTTAAATTAATAGTTTTATTATGTATGCTTCTGTTAATATTTATTTATGTAGAACAGTAGTGCCCCTCGTTCCTCAAGTAAGTGAACAAATTCGAAATATTTATAACAAGATTGTCGTTTAAAGACCCGTTACGTCAGTGTTATTTACGCAAACTTGATTAGGATTGTTGCAATTAGGTAGTTGATAGCTTGGTTGGATCATCTCTAGGCGATAACGCCATGTCCGTCCTTTATGCACAAAATCGGTTTTAGATTGAATTTAAGAATAAAAAATAGCCACCATTGCTTTATCGTCCTGCGAATTTAAGATGTGTGAACAAAGTCTCGATCGATAAATATCTAGTACGCAATTTAACCTCTCTGAGGTAGCGAAAATTAAATCACGGTAAAATATTTATAAAATCTGATCTGAAAGGAATTTGTTTTATTGATCATCATTAGCATATGTTAAGAGCGTCGAACATTTCTGGCGTCTTAAATAAGGCATGCCGTTACGTGAGGAATGTTATTTTTTCGGAAAGCCTTGTAAACTGTACTCCAAACATAGAAAAATCTAGTCGGTTAAGAATCACAAATAAATAGAAGGCAATATGAAATATAAAATCGATAATAATTGTTATTAAGAAGTTAAGTCTGGTTCTTGTTCGGTGTTCAATTTGGTTTATGTTTGGATAATTATAGATGGCTTGAACTAAATGTGTATGTTTATATGTTCAGTTATTTCATGCTTATTTATTTAAAATCAAAAACTGTATTGTTCTGTTTAAGACATTCATCGGCGACCTTAGTTTTCCGTCGGAAATCAAATGTGTATTAGGACAGGAATGCACGATTCCATTTCAACTCACGACAACAGGTGGAATTACGTAAGTGTTTACATAACGTGGTGTGGGACAAGTCTGTGCTCTTTTCATAAAAGCTTTGAAGTGTTGTAAAACAACGTTTGTCAGCTAAGGATACATACCTACCAGAAAGGATTGGTTTGTTGCCATTCCTGTGCCTAAACTTTCTTATGAGGTTTTAAATGATGTCATACTGAAAATCAAACTCATGTTTACATGACTACGAGAACATTGCACAACTCTGCGCATGTCTATGTTATCTTTCTATTGTCTGTTTCTAAGAGATTTCAGGAATACATTACTATACAATTTTTGTTTCAAACTCAAAGAAATTCTATTATAAAATATTTCTAAATTCGTTTGGCCATAGAAGGTTGTTTGATTCTGTATTTTGTGTCTTTCATTAGACAACGAAACATCATTCAAAATGACTTTTATGTTCTCGACATATGCAAGTTTTCTTTGGAGCATATGCACTTCTGCTGAATTTAAAGGCATTAACTAAACACTTACTCTTGCCTGAACATCATATTAAATGATTGTTGTTGTGTTGTTGTTTTTTGTTTTGAAAACTGTTAAAGTATTTATAAAGATAATTGCTCCATTAAGATAAATTTTGTAAAAATACTCTTACGTTATTATTTTATTATTATTTCAGACCAGTTGTCTCCCTTGGATTTGCATCTCCACCCCTATCAGTAGAAAAACCAGTTCTTGAAAACAAAGCGGGATCAAGTACTATGTTTCAGGGATTCGCCCAAGCTAACCCGACAAAGATTGGAACATTTAAAGTGTGTTTACAAGCGAATGACGCAAAGTGAGTCGATGCAAATTTATAGATGCTAAACACTTTTTCATTACTGACATCCTTTTTGTATTTGTTTACACATGATATGCAAATACAAATTTCTCTAAGTATTTTATTGTTTCAGACATTCTAAGAAAGCATAATAAATTGATTCAAAGTAAATCTGCTCTTTTATGTAAACAACAATATATTAATATAAGTATAAATGTTTTTCTGATGTGGTTGTTCTGTTACATTACTTGAATTTTGATATTTAAGTTAGTTTTGTATCTTTACAGTCAAATCCAAATAGAAGCTGAGATGTGTGTTGACGTTGATGTGATAGGTAAGATATTTGTTGCCCCCTCCCCCCACCCCAATACGTTGTTATAGGTAAAATATAAGTATTCCTTAAAACAGCACCCAGTTGGTCTTACGTGTAGTTGAATACAAGGCATCAGAACAGAGCAATTTGGCTTGAACAATTTAAAAGGAAAATAAAATTGTTATTCGTATCTTTTGGCGTCACTCGAAATTTTCAAAATAAAACAAATCAATTGAGTTTTTAAGGTAGCATTGGTCAAATGTCGCATGCTACATGACCATCGTTTCATTGTAAAGTATCAGACTTTGATTTATATACATTGTGAAATAATAGGATATTGTTTAAATATTATTGAAAACTGATAAGACAAGAATAAGGAAAATTAAATAAAAATATGTATTGTGGTCCTAAAATATTTTATATCTTATTATTTCAAAACAAGATCAAATTAGACATCAAGCACGTAGTTTTATTGAAATAATCTGATCCAGTTAATATTGTTTTTTTGTAGAAAAGAAAATGGGTAGTGGTCTTTTCATTATAAGAAAAGCATGGTTACGTAATAACACTTAAATAAGAATGTCTGTAATAAGCAATGTTTTTTCATTGTTGTAAAGATATTAAGTTTAGTCGTTTGACACTTTTTAACTAACGACATTTTTTAACAATCCACATCTTACTCTTAGATGATACGTTTATAGACTTTGTATTATGAAGTGTTTTGACACATGTCGATATATTCAAAATAATGCACCCATAGTCATATTGTTTTACGTTTTTTTTTTCTAGTTTTACATCAGAAATTGACAAATTGTGCATGCTTAATATAAAGATAGCTAAATGTTACATTAGCCTATTATTTTATCGTCGATATACCATTTTGATACTTAAAAATTAAACACTCAAACAAGAATGAGGTAATTTACGGTTCTTTACGCATCGGTTTTAAATAATCGCCATTTAAATGATCGATCATGATACAGTGGCGCCATCGGGTTGGTTCAAAAGTCACAAATTTAGGACGGACATTGCAAATAAATGAAAACAACGCATATCGGGATAAGTCCAAACCAGAAAACACAACTTTCATACACCTTGATACACATATGCACTGATAGAGATGGAGAGCATTACTTTTTGCATTAGAAAAAGTGCTACCACAACATTTCAAGAAAAAGATTTTGAGAAGAGATTGTTCTTTAAACTGTTAGTCGGAAACATATTTGCCGCTCTAATGATTCTAGACTCTCATCAGGTTGGTTCACTGTCTTTGTGAACATCCAACCTAATTATTCGGCAGTCTGGTATGCAAAAAAATTGCAAAATATTTATAATCAGCTTAATGCATTTTCAAGCGAAGAGAACAATAAGAGGTCATTAGTAAATAGTTGATCAGTGTAGCATTATTAAAAGCTTGGAGCAAATTAACAATATTCAAATGGAGTACAGTATGGCCTTTGACCTTGGAGGCTGTGTTTTGTGAGTGTGGCGATTCCTGATATGCATATTTCACTTTTTCGTTTAGAGGTACATGTATTGCCTCTTTATCTCCACACCTTCCACCAAGTTGAACATTGTTTTCTGGTTTCCTTCTGCAGCAGTCATAGAAGTTGTTTAATTACATAATGACTTTTGCTGCAATCTTACACAAAGTTGCCCAAAAATAGAATAAAAGTCGGTTTGATTCGGTCGTTCCGCAAGCCCAAGCACGCACGCAGCCTCCTCACACAAGCACAAATGCTACCTATTACCATTGAATTTCAAAACGTGCCTCGACGATTAGCCGAATTGCTGAACTTCTGCAGTCTCATCACTGCAATTACAATACATTTATGGCGTTTCAAAAATGAAAGACTTATTTTGTAAACAGTCCTTTCTGGTGCCTTATAAAACCAGAAGGTTTCCATACCTTTTTCGAAACTAGAGTGACCAAAATTATAAGATCTGTTTTCTGTGTGAGATTAGATAGTATTTTGTATTCAGACAGTTATACCTTCCTGACAATACGTTTGTTTATTCCAACTCTAAGATAAGGATATACTGTCTCTTGGCATGCTAGCCATAACTTGAAATATGTGATCAAATCTAAGACAGACTATTCACCTTTTTCTTTTAAATAATGGGTCTGCTTACCTTACCGATCCGTTTCGGGCCTTTGTAATAAATGAAAAGGGAACTTTGAAAGCCATCAAACACGACAAATATGAAAATATTGCAGGCTCGGTTTGATTGAGCCTGTTGATGGACAGTAATGGAAATACATATTACTGCCCACGCCGCCTAGCCCCGGGTTGAGCGCAACACAATATTCACACCTAGAAACAGTACAATTTTGACCATCCCAAACGATGGTATGCATATGGTGGTGAACACGGAACCTTCATTGCGGTATTTTCAGATTAAGCTAGCTCTACCTTTGTGTCCGAGTTTTACCTTTACAAAACACATTGTCTGCAAAAGATATTCAATACGTTACACATTGAAGTAAAGACTTATTATATTCACTTCAGCCCCCTGTCTACTTCATACAATATCTAATTATTTAACCACAAATCTTGTTTATTTTCGCTTTTAGACAAAAGTACTAGAACCGTTGACAAGGTATGTTGCTTCTTTGTTTGCCGGCGCGCATTTATATTTATGTTAACCAAAGATATTCGTGAACATCATATAACATAGTTACGTTAATGAGTGAATGTTTATATTTCGCACAATACTTAAAACATCATGATAACACGCGTCACAAGATAGTTAACTGACATGCATTTTACACGTTACGTGATAAATTAAATCGAACATAATATTTATATCATTTGAGAAATGAAACACAGTCCAAATGATTAATCTATATTTCTTTACAACAGAATCAACCATACTTTGTTGCACCAACTACTCCCGATGATTCCACAATTCTCTGCCAGATCAACAAAGCATGTCATTTAGATATGCATTTTACAAAGGGAGATGCGTTTAGTTTTAACGGAGTATGGTAAATTAAGCTTGTAAAAACTTATCGATGTTTATTGAATCTCGTGTTGCCTACTTCGCGCATCGCCACTACATCATTACAAATAAGAAGATTTGCAATTGCAAATTGCAATTCCTAATACGCATAATTCACATTTTAAACACGTTTTATGTTTAATATTGAAGACATTTCTTCTATTTAGAAATACGCATAGAAATGCATTCTATACCACATGTTTGGAATGCTTAACCTTAATTTATCAGGAAAATTGTTTAAAGCCCAATTCGCAGCGAAGCAATGCGGATAATAATATTTTCATGTTTTAAAAATTAATAATTTTGAAGAAAAATAATTTATATGTTAGTTAAATGTACCCTATGACGGAATGTAAGACATAATACAGAAAATACAGCCACGAAAGAAAATATGTATTAAATACAGTCAGCAGTATTAACATTTTATTCTGCACTTTTTAAACCATTTTTTGCTTTAAATTCATTCCTTTAGCCCAAGTTTAACAGATACGAGCACAGTTCCTTTACAAGGCATTCATATCTTCGATGCTGTATCACACAGTAGTGACTGTAGCAGTGACATTTATTACCTGACGAACTCTACTGGGAGCCAAAGTCTATGTGTACAAGTCTCCTTACCAGGGTAAGTGGAAAGTTTGCGTTTTCGTCACCATCTCAAGACTTCGTTAGAACATAGTTTAAACTATTTTACATCGATTGCGAAACAAATTATTCCAACTTCCTATCACGCTCGATGACTGCTTCATGTGTTATCAATTGGTACGGGTGGGTTTCGAACCCGCAGTCTCATGATCTAGAGTCCGAAGCTCTAACTACGAAGAATAGTTAAAAACGATAAAGTTTCTAACAAGTAACAGGATAATTTTTGGAATAATTTAATCGCAAAATTATGTTTAACAATTTATACTTGACTTATCCTTAATCAATTCAAATAATTGCATTTAAGGGCTTACCTCACTCCTCCTCAGCACGTTCATCGATAAAAAGAAAATTATCAAAATCTCAATAACGGCAAAATGCTGTTTAATGAAACTTTGCACAAATGAATGTTATTAATGTCTCTTTATTTTGCATAGAATAAGACACATTAGAAAAGTAAAGAAAAAAGTTAGACCTGAAAATTAATCTTAACAGTAATTCACTAAAACTAAGCAATACAAAACATTCCCAGGTGAGTGTTATGATACTGACAAGAGAATGTTGTGTACTTTGTAAAGAACTTTCAACTACTCAAGGAGAAATCAATAACTGTCATCCGTTTACTCGACCAGAAAGCGACCAGGAAATTGAAGGTCAAACACACTTTTACTAATATCTCATAAAGTTTACATATGTCAGTCACGAGGACACAAGACAGTGGTGTCAGTAAAATATTACTCGTGCGGGCATTCATCATGATGTTTTGTGTTTTTAGGTTTTTGTTGTTGTTTTTTTTAGAATTTATGTAAAAAGAAGGTTAGGGAATTTTTAGATCTCGCGATTTTTCTTTACTGTTCTAACTTGTCTTACCATATGCAAAATATAGATAGACTAGTATCACTCATTTGTACAAAGTTTCATTGAACGGAATCAGGCCGTTATTGAGATTTTGATAATTTTCTGTTTATCGATGAACGTGCTTGGGTGGAATGTGGTAAGCCCTTAAAACAAATGGATTATTTGTTAAAGTGATAATATTGTTACGCAGGAGCTCGTTAAAAGCCATGTTCCTTTTCAAGAGGACTGTCATATTTTGTATAATGTAATTATTTTTTATTTTAAGAAAACGAGGTGAAATAAGATGCTACAGTTTGAAAATTGTCCCGGACATTAACAACGAAGGTTAGTAAATGTTTTCAATAGTTTTATTTCAAAATTGCATTTTGTTACATTTCTGTTTTGTCGGGTTTCAGTTTTTTCGATGACGAAAAGCTTTACTCAGCTGAACATTACTTCTGCGATGATACAAATAAATGGTTTTATAAATATTGGTATTTTTGATACAGTGGAATCACCCTGCTTCGGAAAGACCTGCCAAAACGGAGGGAAATGTCTAGCGGATCTATCAACGTCACCGGCCAAGACATCGTGTGTTTGTGCCGCAGGGTACATTGGAATAGATTGCTCATCTGGTACGCGGTAGACTGGCTAGAAAAAGCTATATAACATTCACTTCTTATAGGTTAAATTTTAATTTGAGTGTTTGAATGGTGTTTATCGTTCTTGTTTGTTTTTTCAACATTTATATTATGGACGCTTAAAGCAGATTTTAATATTTAACCTGTCTAATTTTTATTTTCATTATTACTTAAAACTAATTGTAAAAATGGATATAGATTAAAAATTTAACTCAATTTTCCGCATAATTTGCAATAATAAATAATTTCAATAAAACATATTAATTCTCGTGAAAAGTAAAATTGTAAAAATCCTTATTAAAGTTATTATAACCAATGATTATTAAATGATATCTTTTCACTATAGCCGTGAATAAAAGCAGTATAATGCCTGGAGTTGAAAATTTAAATGGGACGCAGACGGGAACACCAAAATTTAACGACAAAAGTGCCATTCCTAGCGAAGTCAAGTGTTTCGTTAATGAACCATGTTGTTTGGACATACCTTTCTATGGAAGTTCTGATAAACCGTGAGATATTATGCCGTTTTAATTTGTACTTGGAATAAATAGTAAAAGAAGTTTTCTACAGGCTTACAACTACGAGGAATCATATATAGATAATTATTCAGTTACAACAACACAACCTGTTTTTAAACTTGCCTTTAGAATAAAATATTTACTTGAATAATATAGTTATTAATATCAACTTAAATAAAGTATATAGTTTCATAAAATATATTATATTACAGCCCTGTTGATGGGTTTCTCAGCCCAGATCTCGCGTTACTCAGCAAGGAGGTTTTGACTCCGGACTCCAGCAAACCTGATTTCCATTTGTTTCAAACCTGCTACAAAGCCAACAGCACCGGAACTCAAAGACGGTGCCTGCAAACGACTGTAGATGGCTCTAAAAACAGGTGAATCTAGATATGTCTTTTAATTGTTTCTATTAAATCCGCCTTCAATTAACCATAGTTTAAAATATAGTTTTGTTGGTTATAATTATATTTCTGTTACATGGTATTTTCTTCAATTGGTATAAACTAAGAAATTTTGTAAAATCATGATTTTGTCTTTTCATAGCACCAACATTGATGAGATATGTACAGCCATTCATACGGAATCTGGAGGTATTTCAATGTTCTCATAATTGTTTATAATTAACAAAAAAATATTTTACAATACTTCTACATTATCTCGTACTATTTTCTTAGATCCCTGTCAAATCATATCCTGTTCTGACAATACGACATTAAAGTTTCCATCTTAAACTACATGGGTAGATGAATGTTTGGAATGAATCAAACTTGTTAACTTTTATATGCTTAGATATTTTGTTGCGCTAAAACAGAAGGTAGGCTGCGCGGGTATCAATGTGCATTTCAATAACTGGCCACAAACCGAGCCTAAAATATGTATCTATTTTGTCGTTAAAGTTTCCTTTCTATCAGCTTATTTATTGACAAATTGATATGGAACCACTTTTTGAATATTTCTCCAATAATTATAAAAACATTTTTATGTTTTTGATTTTTTCTTTAAGATTTGATAATTTTAACCTTTTGTTTCGTTTTTGTTTTTGAAACAGGAAGTCATTCAGGGGTAAGTGATTAATTCGATTACACTGCCTTGTTTTAGATCTACAAATATAAGTCTTCATGTTCAAATGTTCAACGAATTCATTAATGTTGTTTTAAAAATTAGACTCTTCCAATGGGGCGTACCGATATGCAGAGTTACCTCCCATTGAGTGGCTTCCCTTGCTGATTGGGTAGTTCCGGTTTAGAAGAGGTAGTAAGCGTAACGTAAGAAATGTAGATAAAATGTATTTAAATTTTAACTTAGTTAAAAGTAATGCATTTTCAAATTAACAATAAAAGTGAAACATGCATACCAGAAATAGCCATAATCTTTGATTTATTTGATTTTAAGTTAATATGTAAATGCAACTTTACTTATTTACATAACTTTACCCTCTATGAGATTTGATATATTGGCTGGCATGAAAATTATATCTTTTAAACATTCCACCAAAGTATTCAGCAAATCACCATAAGTTTTGGCAAACAGTGCTAATGAGAAAAGGGTCTGGTATTTTATGATAATGATACCTTATCTAAATAGAAAGACACTGGTCTTAGCAGCTGGAGGTGTGATAAAGGTCTTTAGAAGATTAGTTGTTGACTCTGAAAAAGTTTGAGAAAGTTGCTTGTTGGGGATAAAAGTGTTGTTAGAAACTGACTAGGGTTTGAATATGCTAAATAATTTGGAAAATAACTTGGCAAATGCGAATTTTTTATAGCTCTGTTTTAGTTAATGAGAGTGTTGAATATTTATACGTTAAACGTTAACCGCTTCATTTTACTAAATGGTTTGCGAGTAAAAAACTATCTTATTTCCCATACAGTGACAATAAACCAAAGTTTTTAGCGGTACTGATCACTGACCGACCAGACCCTATTAAAACATATTCGAATAGACCACGTGTGACTTCTGCCTTATTCTGTTTTCATTCTGAAACTCAGACCGGAACTTCCCAGTAACAGGTGCGCGTAACAAAGATACATGTAACTTAAGACAGAATATTGAGATTACTCTGTCTATCGTTTGGACCCCATTCAGTGATAATATTTGTGAACACAGGCTTTTATAAATAACGTTCAATTTTATTTATATTGTTCTAATTTAAGTTTAAATGTTTCTATAACTATTGTTTAATTTGTGACTTTATTTTAAATGCTGTCACTATTGTAGGTATCTAGGTTTAACAACACAATTCCGGATGGATCAACAGTAACGTGTCCAACCAACACAGTTTGTCATAAAACAATTATCACAAATAAAAATTCAAGCGGTTCATGGTAAGATTCAACTAGATAACAATGGTTTTATTACTCCGGCGGTAAAAGTATGTTCTGTACCACTAGCAAAGAATAACTTGTATTATCTTGAACAATAACTTAATATATGTGTTTATTCCGCAATAAGATAAATATTTGTGGGGAATCACAAATTTAAAAATGCTTTGATCATGTCAAGATAGTGTGATGGAATGTTTCAAAATAAAACCTGGGATATTTTATTAAATTTGCTGGTTATTTTATAACAATAGAGAATTTGAAAAATCCATATTCCAGTAATTGTTATTCATATAAGTAATATGTTGTGCAGTATGTTTCTAAGAGGTTCTTTATACGTAATTCCTATCATTCTTCGAGTGTGCCATTTAAAAAATCGGTTTATTAAAGTTTAATTGTTTGGTTACGTTTTATGTTTTATCAAAACAACATCGGCTAAGTGTCGATGCTTCTGATGTGTTCTGTTTTTTTAAGCTCGCCCGTGAAGGAATGCGGTGACGGTGTGACAGGTGTGCATGTCTTTGAGACACAGGAGAAGGATGGACGTTGTTTCACGGACGTTGCAATTAAAACCGAGGGCTCTAGTTCTTTAAATCTATGTGTTTCTGCAGGGTAGTTTTGAACATTTTCCAATTTATATATTATATTATATGTGCTTAAAACACATTGAATATTAACCTTATTTCTTTTGTACTGTAAGAGTCTTAATAAAAATCAATACATTTGCTTAATTTTTAACTTTATTTTTAATATGTTTGCAATGTTTGATTCTATGCATTCTTTATTGTTTTTACTGCATAAAACCATTTATTTGAGTAAAATAAAAATTGTCTTATCATAAATTATAATGTTTCAAAACTGTTTTCAATTAACAGCAAAGGCGACGAAGAACGGCATTTCCAATTGGACATAAGGGATAGAACAGGTGATTATTAACACCTTTTTGCCTTGTATGGCGTCTACGTTTCTTAGTCGGAAAATTGCAGTTTTTTAAACACCTGAATAGTTCGATCGTCGTTCACAGTAGCGCTATTTATGAAGGTGATCGTCGTAAAAAGTCCCCCTTATAGAGGATAGTACTGTTATCAGTAAAATAATCCGTTACCGATGTCATGAAGTGATGATAACGTATATCAAGTCTAAACTTTTTGGGGTGGCAAGCTCAGTTGGTTGCGTTGACGAAAATGAATGAATAGGCGCTGTCGCCGTGACGGTGCTGGTTTGTTACTCAGTAGAGGCAATTTCTTTTTATATCTACAAGCCGTCGTTCCCTTTCATTTAACCGTCGCAAGTGTTACCGCTAATATTTTTATACAAACACAACATTTTCTTTAGATGAAGAAAATTTTTAGTTATACAACATTTCAGCAATATTTCATTTATTCTAAATAATATTGATTCAGTTTAGTTTTAGTGTGTTTTTTTTATTTTGTGGTTATGTGGTCTAATTAATACAATTGTGAACCAGTGCTTTAGTATTGATCATGAGAATTTTTAGATATTTAGACGAAGCTTTTGAAATTTTTAGCTCCCTCACAGATTTTCCTGAAACGATGCAAAAATCTGATATCTTATAGCCTAAGAAACTATATGTGATATAGATCATTTTGTATTTGACTGTTTAAGATTACGGACCATGCCAGAAGTTACACTGTATAAACGGAGGACGTTGCATGGCAAACACTTCGCTAAACGCAACATGCCAATGTATACCAGGCTACACGGGAACCCTCTGTGAAATAAGTAAGGTTATACCTGTTTCCTTTTTTAGCTCGACTATTCGAAGAATATGTCGAGCTATTGTACTCACTTGGGCGTCGGCGTCGGCGTCGCCGTCGGCGTCCCGCTTTGGTTAAAGTTTACGTGCAACCTACCTATATCTTAAAAACTACTATAGCTACAGCTTTTAAACTTGGCACACTTGTTCATCATCATGTCCCGAGTGTGTTTGCCAAGAACCATAACTCTAACTTTCATTTTGATCAAGTTATGGCCCTTTTTTGACTTAAAATTTCAGGTTAAAGTTTGTGTGCAAGCTACTGTACAAACTCATAACTTCAATACTACCTATACTACAGCTTTAAAACTTGGCACACTTGTTCATCATCATGTCCCGTGTGTGTATGCCAAGAACCATAACTCTAACTTTCATTTTGATCAAATTATGGCCCTTTTTCGGCTTAGAATTTCAGGTTAAAGTTTGCGTGCAAGCTACTGTACAAACTCATAACTTCAATACTAGTTATAGTACAGCTTTGAAACTTTCAACACTTGTTAATCATCATATCCCAAGTGTGTATGCCAAGAACCATAACTCTAACTTTCATTTTTATCAAATGATGCCCCTTTTTTGACTTAGAATTTCAGGTTAAAGTTTGCGTGCAAGCTACTGTACAAACCCATAACTTCCATACTACTCATACTACAGCTTTGAAACTTTCAACACTTCTTCGTCATCATAATTCAAGTTTGTGTGCCAAGAACCATAACTCTAATTTTCATCTTGTACAAATTATGGCCCTTTTTTGACTTAGAATTTCAGGTTAAAGTTTGCGTGCAAGCTAGTTACTTTCATACTTCTTTTACTATAGCTTTGAAACTTAAGACACTTGTTTACCATCATGACCCTGACTATTTATGCCAAGAACCATAACTCTTTCTTTCATGATAATCAAATTATGGCCCTTTTTCGACTTAGAATTTCAGGTTAAAGTTTGCGTGCAAGCTACTGTACAAACCCATAACTTCCATACTACTTATACTACAGCTTTAAAACTTTCAACACTTGTTCATCATCATAATTCAAGTTTGTATGCCAAGAACCATAACTCTAATTTCCATTTTGTTTAAATTATGGCCCTTTTTTCGACTGAGAATTTCAGGTTAAAGTTTGCGTGCAAGGTAGTTACTTAAATACTTCTTGTATTATAGCTTTGAAACTTAAGACACTTGTTTACCATCATGACCCTGACTATGTGTGCCAAGAACCATAACTCTTTCTTTCATTTTTAATCAAATTATGACCCTTTTTCGACTTAGAATTTCAGGTTAAAGTTTGCGTGCAAGATAGTTACTTTCATACTTCTCGTACTATAGCTTTGAAACTTAAGACACTTGTTTACCATCATGACCCTGACTATGTATGCCAAGAACCATAACTCTTTTTTTCATTTTTAATCAAATTATGCCCTTTTTTGACTTAGAATTTCAGGTTAAAGTTTGCGTGCAAGCTAGTTACTTTCATACTTCTTGTACTATAGCTTTGAAACTTATTCATCATCATGACCCTCACTATGTATGCCAAGAACCATAACTCTTTGATTTTTTCAAATTACTGCCCTTTTTAGACTTAAAAATTAAGGTTGAAAACTTTGTATACCTTTATTTTTTCTTACATCAGGTTTATTTTTTAAGGCTCATAACTCATCCTTGCTTTTTTATATTTGATTTTTGCCCTTTTCACTTGAAATTAGAATTAAGACTTATAAATAATTGTTTAGGTTCAATGTTAGTGTTTTTCATATGTAATGCTATAGAAAATGTTTAAAACAGATGTACTCAACATACTTTGGTTGAAAGTGTTGAGTAATTGTGGGGTGGGTGGGGGCATAGACTATACTATACTATACTGTACTGTACTGTACTGTACTGTACTGTACTGTACTGTACTGTACTGTACTGTACTGTACTATACTATACTATACTATACTATACTATATCATACTATACTATTACTATTACTATACTATTACAATACTATTACTATACTATTACTATACTATTACTTAAAGAATAATATATGGGTGGTCGGGGGCGGATGTTGATAATTGCCCCGCTGAAGAGATAAAATGCCCGAGGGCTTTAGCCCGAGGGCATTTTATCTCTAGCGGGGCAATTATCAACATCCGCCCCCGACCACCCATGAATTGTTCTGTATAATACATATGTCAGTTTTCCCTCGATTACTGTACCGGTGAAATCCGAGGTTTACCTTAACCGCAGGGCAAAGGGAAATAATTATGTTAGAAGTTGTCAAAACTAGATAAATTACTGTCAATAAAGAGTCTAGCTTCTCCCTCGGTTAAATGATTGTTTTCTTGAGTCCACTTAACAATAATTCCATCTAAATCTAGAATTCTATTTTCAAGCGACTCCAGCTTACGCTTACCCGTGGCCATTTTGTTGCCGGGAATGCCGCTAATGACGCCATGCAAAACCAAGCGTTGCACGTGCCTCTTTTCCAAGGGCTTTTATCGCATAATTGCCCTCCACGTGCGGGGCAATTATGCGATAAAATCTGCCGAGGCCGAGTAATAATATTTTTTCAACGTAAATTTGTTACTATATATAGTAACATATGTATTATTATACTATACTATACTATACTATACTATACTATACTATACTATACTATACTATACTATACTATACTATACTATACTATACTATACTATACTATACTATTACTATTACTATACTATTACTATACTATTACTATACTATTACTATACTATACTATACTATACTATACCATACTATACTATACTATACTATACTATACTATACTATTACTACACTAGTACTATACTATTACTATACTATACTATACTATACTATACTATACTATACTATACTATACTATACTATACTATACTATACTATACTATACTATACTATACTATACTATACTATACTATTATACTATACTATACTATACTATACTATACTATACTATACTATACTATACTATACTATACTATACTATACTATACTATACTACTACTTTACTATTACTATACTATTACTATACTATTAACATCAACAACAACACCAACACCAACAACAACATCAACAACAACACCAACAACCATTACCACCACCACCACCACCAGCAACAACACTACCACCACCAACAACAACACCAACAATGACAACACCAGCAACCAGCATACCATACTGTACTACACCACGCCACACCACTATAGGTGGGCAAAGATAGTGGGTTGATGGGTGTGGGATCAGGGGTTTATGGGCTGGGTTGTGTAAACCCTAAAAAAAATCTACAAGAATAAATTAAGTGTAATTTATTGATTTCCTAACTTGGATTAAGAAACTTTTGTTCATGTGTGTTTGTTGGAGGCGTCATAAACTCCTGAATCACTCCCCAGTTTAAATGAAGCCCAGTTACAATGTGCTTAATAATTCTGACTTTTCGAATAGCCGAGCTTGCAGTCGTTTCCGACTGGCTCTTGTTATTTTTTATTTTCTATCAGAGAATCCGTCAGGATATTCTGGGCCATATGGCACTCGTGAAAATATTAATTTATTGGATTAATTGCTTTTGATACACATCTTCAATGTGCTAAGGCTTTGTCTTCTAGATGTTGCCTTTCCTTGTTAGCCTCACCTTTTTCGGTTTGTAAAGTGAGTGGTGATGGGTGGGGTTGTTTTCTTTTCTTTTTCTTGTTTTATTGAAAATATTTAGTCAGGCATAAGTGTTCATCTTCAGGTTTTGAGCGCTTATCAATAATTTCAAAAACTTCTGTTTACTTTGAAACATAATGTGTGTGTATTACATATAACTGTATACCATATAATTATATCATTACTGTATGTAGAAAATGAAAAACAATATGTGAACGGAAAAATGCAGAAATCGTCCTAAAAACAGTTTTGATGCAATTTCATGTGTTACTTTTGTCTGTATGTATAAAGCGTTAATTATCAATAGAAATGTTTTAGATAGTGTGCAGTAGAATAAGGTTACTTGGTAAACTCTGAAATTCTCACTCCTTCCAAAGACTAACGAAAATTACGAGATCAGGAGCTCACTCCATGAAATAATTGTACCCTTATAATTGATGTATAAAACAATTTAGTTTATGTCGTTTGCAATAATAGTTGCAAGTTGCAAGCAAACCGTGTCGAAAAACTGTGTATGTTCATTCTTTTAAACATGGCACTTTCGCAAAGATTGATATGTGTTCCTATTTTTCATTAAAAGACATTGATGACTGCTCCCCATTGCCATGCGTGCATGGAACATGTACAGACATGGTGAACGATTATTCATGCAGTTGTGTGGCGGGATACACTGGGAAGAATTGCTCAGAAGGTATGTGATATTATTCTTATTATTCTTAGTTAGCTTCAAACGGAAAAATACCAATGACACGCTACAGCGCTCTCCTTGCTTGAAGACTGACCCATCTCTAGTTGATCACTTTTCTCAACTCTTTGATTGTACGAGGTTGGCAGGGGTTTAGGAGTCTATGGAAATCGTGTAAAACAGCATAGATGCTTAGTATGTTTCTTTTAATCTTGCCATGGTGTTCTTGCTAATTTGACTCCGTTTGTCAGAAAGAAAAGCTCTTGAGGCAGTTATGTCGCGTTTCGCTGTTCATTTCTTGCAGATATATCTGTTTAAAGACCTTTGATATTTTTTATCTGTTGTATTAACTTATTGCAGGATAAAGGCATTTCATATAAGGTGTTTTTTTTCTATGACAATAAGCAGTTATTTTCTGTATGCTGTTTATACAATATTTTGTAAAATGAATATTGATTCAACATTCTTTGTAAATATTTGTCAATCTAATTATACTCCCATGTTTATGAAACAGATTATGTTTCATGTTGTTTTACTAGTGTTTGTCATGTTGTAAATTAATTTGCACAAATATTGGGATAAAAAAGCAGTATTTCAGAAAAAACTTGTGATGTTTATTTACTGTATATTTTCTTAATGCTGATGACTGTGCTCTGTTGCTTTAAGACATAAATGACTGCTCCTCTAACCCATGCAAGCACGGAACATGTAATGACCGTGTGAACGATTACTCGAACTAAGGCGGGATATACCAGCAAGGATTGCGCAATAGTTTTGTATTGCTACTCATAAAATAAACTGAACTTAATTAGTGGCCAATATTTTTCTCTAAATAATTTGTATAAAAGTTTAAAAAAAACATGTATTGGCTGATGTTGTTTCGTTCTTCATTTAGCTTACTTTTTTGCTAGCTTAATTTCATTTACTTTCGATGATGATGTTTTGTTCCTTCTTCATCTTAGGGGTTTTCTTGCTACTGATGTGTTCGTTTTTTCAAAAATTAGATGACTGCTGCTCGCTACCGAATGAGAATTTCAAGAAAATATCTCTGATAAACGCGATCGTTTTCTTATGCACCGGTTTCGATTCATGTTTGCGATTGTAGTTGTGTTTAATTGTCAATAGTTACATGTAAAATTGCAAGCTTAAAGTTTAAATTACTAAAGGAAAATGCTCATATTAGAAAGTTTTAAATATGGAAAGAGCAATTGTATGCTTTTTGCATATCTTTTTTTGACACAATAATTTAATTAGGGTTTTTTGGGCATCTTATTGCCGATACTGCACCTTCTATGGGGTACACCTGTCTGTAGTGCTTCGGTATCATAATATGATGTCGCAAAATCAAATTTCGTAGAATATGATTCTAGTAGATTATAAACCGTACGATTATAAGAAATGTTACGATGGTAATCTATTTGAAATAGCTTATATTCAATGACAGAATTACACAGGAAAAAAAGAAATTTGCCAATTATTTAAGCTCTAGGCTTACAAAAAAATAGCTTCCAATGGGATTTGAACCCTGGTCCTCTTGGTTGACAGACATCTATCCTAATTTGCTACTATAGTTACCTCCCTTGGATACTCTTCTGGATATAGATATTCATTACACAGGTCTTACCTTAAAAGCAGTAAAACGGAAAAACTTTCCGTGTTCATATCAACAGAAATGTTGACTAGTATTATTCAAGTCAGTATATGACGAATAGTACTACTCTTAGTAAGCATTTTAAATCGAAATTTGTTGATTCGTGAACTTCTGAGTAATGTATTTCACTTGTTCCAACTACTTAAAAACAGTGCGAGTCTCGGAGCTCACTTGCTGGAATTATTTTTACCATATTCATTAACAAATACCCTCCAACGTTCATGAATGATGAAACCATGTATAACTGCTTTTTAGCGTTTTGCAAGGGTTGATATTTGTTCTTTGTTTCACGAAAAGACATTAATGACTGCTCTCCTGACCCATGCAAGCATGGAAATTGTACAGACATGGTGAACGGTTACTCATGCAGTTGTCTTGCGGGCTACACCGACACAAATTGCACAGCTGGTTTGTTATATTATACTTTATACGTTTTATCTTAAGAACAATCTGTTAATGACTTCTGAGTTAGTTCTGTTCGGCGTAATGTTCATCTTGCCATATTTTGCTATTTGCTTCTTATGTTTCTCATGTTTGTGTGCTTTTGAATACAACATTGTTAAGCTAATGGGTGAGTTGGAGTTTTTTCACCAAGACAACTTGTACTTGTTGTACTTGTTAGTTGATATGAGAACCTGTTGGGGCAAGTGTGATGTTGGTGCACCCTAGAACCTGGTTTAAACCCCTCAGTGGCAAATTGATTTGCCACTGACCGTTCCAATGCGGTAACCCTAAGGGTTTTCTTTTTCGTAAAATGTTTGTGGTGTCTTATTGGAAAATAATACTGTTATAAATACATGCTTTCTTTCCCTCTCTTCTCTTTTGCTGCGTGGGAGGCTGAGTTTTCTAATTTACTAAAAAATTAGTATTACATTTGTTTGATAAGATTTCAAAACCCTAAATTTAAAATTAATAGAAATTCATTAAACTTCAAATTGGAATTATTCGAAGGTGACATTTATTTGGTCAAAAAGCGTGTCCGAATACTGTTCAATTTTATCGAAATGAAATTAATTTTTCTTTTGGAAAGGCTTTTTACGTCTTTCATAAAGAATTGCGTCGTCCCAAACTGCTAGAACATTCAAAAACTTTTGGCACCAAACAATGCGAGAAAAATAGTATTTTATCCTTGAAATGCAGTTAAACACGTTATGGATAAAATAGAGTGTGCTCGTCATGCCCAGCAGATCATTACAAAACTACAGGAAGTTATTGCACCGTATTTCGGTGCAATGGAATGGCAAACTACAACACTTCCTTTCAACTTGTATCAAATTTTAATGGTAAAATGATGTCAAAAATTATCACAAATGATAGCGAATGAAATTATTATGAACTTGAGAATTGCCTTTTGTGCCTAGGTGAGCTAAAATGCTACTATTTTAATCGCGTTAAATAAATTTAAAAAATATGTGCAGTTATAGAATATTGATATTCCTACATTCTAATGTACACTATTTTGAAAAATTCAATCGAATAGCTTGGAAAAATCAACATTTATCAAGTATGCACTTAGAAGTTTTGAGTAGTGTATGTTGGCGATGTTTTCGGATAGAAATTATATTGTTTTTCATTCAGTAAAATTGTTTAACTTTTCTGGTCAGTGCTTAAGTTCAACTTAAATGAACGCTCACTGAACATGGTTATGTCTATTTAAATTTGCTTACTTTTTCAATTACTGCCCATATGCAGTCTTACTTAAATACATATATGACCGAATCCCAAACCGTGATCCGTGCATGCCTGTGACGTGCTAAATCGTTTCGAAATTGTTCAGATGCCTTTTTTTACTTCAATACATAAATGAGTACTGCTCCTTTCACCCAGGGACACCCGTACATAATTAAAATGGAACTTTTATATCATGAAACACACAGAAAAAGCACAGCCGGAATGTGATCAATTTCATGAACATTTAACAATTCCTTTAGCCGCCTGAAATTGTTAAAGATGCATTTTGAGAAAACATATCACACAACATTTAGCACCCACCAACAAAAGCAAAACTAATTTAGGGAGATATCCGCCCTTTACTCTTTTCAGGGACGAGCATGTAGAGATAAAGTTAATGATTATCATGTAGTTTGAAAGCGAGATAAACTTGCAAGAAACTGGTCGTATTTCAATAGCCACAAAGTATTTGTTTTTACTATAAATATATCTGCTGAAGACACACGGTTTATGTATGTGAAACTGTTCATTTGGATAAGGTAATGGTCTTTACCCTATGCTTAATCCTTCGCTTACGCCTCAAGTGCTTTGCTTATTTAAGACATAAATGACTGCTTACCTAACCCATGCCAGCACGGGACATGTACAGACAGAGTAAACGATTATTTTTGTAATTGTGAGGCGGGATACACCGGCAAGAATTGCTCAACAGGTAAGTAATGTTATTCTGTAAGAATATGCTTTCTTTCTCATAGCCCATGCATCATGTATAAATGTGTGCAAGTCATGTTTCCGTTTATCTTTCCAATGAGCTGATTTGTAAGTTTTATACTATTGCATTGCTTACTGCTTCAGTGCTCTGTATGTGTTGAACCAAACTTTTTGCTTACCCAATCAGTGCCATGTCACCCTGTACAGACAATCTGAATAGTTTTTGCAGTTGTGAAACGGGATACACATGCATTAAAAATCTCAAATAAATATTTGTTGTTTATTAAGTGTTTGTTTTAGCTTAAAATATATCTGCTAAATAAAACAAGCTTTCGTAAAGCTTATTTTTTTGTTCGATTTCTGCTTATTTCATTTGCATTAGGTTATAGTATTTTCTTTTACTTACTTCGTCGCTTACGCCTCACGTGCTTTGCTAATTTAAGACGTAAATGACTGCTTACCTAACCCATGCCAGCACGGGACATGTACAGACAGATTAAACGATTACTCGTGTAATTGTGAAGCGGGATACATGGGCAAGAATTGCTCAACAGGTTTGTATTGTTGTTCTTAAAGTATCTGTTTTTGATTCTAACAACTCTTGGGTTATGCATTGTATGTTTGCAACTAATGTTCTTATTATATTTTTGCGCTCATTCATCAGCTATGCGCTATTTGTATTTACTTCGTCTCTTTGTTAGTGTAAGACAAAAATGCTTTCGCCCTTTACACTTTCCAGTAATGAGAATGAAAGAGATAATGTCAATTATTAATTATGTATTTCTTAACCGGGACAAACTAGCAAGACACTTGTCTTATTTCAATAGCCAGTTAGTATTTGGTTTGACTTGTAATAAATCTGTTGAAGACCCATGGTTTATGTATGTGAAACTTGTGTACTAATCATTTGGATAAGGTAATGGTCTTTACCCTATGCTTAATGCTTCGCTAACTACTCATGTGCTCTGCTTATTTAAGACATAAATGACTGCTTACCTAACCCATGCCAGCACGGAACATGTACCGACAGAGTGAACGATTATTTCTGTAATTGTGAGGCAGGATACACCGGCAAGAATTGCTCAACAGGTAAGTAATGTTATTCTGTAAGAATATGCTTTCTTTCTCATAGCCCATGCATTATGTATAAATGTGTGCAAGTCATGTTTCCGTTTATCTTTCCATTGAGCTGATTTGTAAGTTTTATACTATTGCCTTGCTTTCTGCCACAGTGCTCTGTATGTGTTGGACCAAACTTTTTGCTTACCTAATCCGTGCCATATCACCCTGTACAGACAGTCTGAATAATTTTTGCAACGGGATGCACATGCATTACAAATCTCAAATAAATATTTGTTATTTATTAAGTGTTTGTGATAGCTTAATATATATCTGCTAAATAAACAAGCATTAATAAAGTTTATATTGTGTTCGATTTCTGTTTATTTCATTTGCATCAGGTTTTAATATTTTCTTTTGCTTATTACGTCGCTTACGCCTCACGTGCTTTGCTAATTTAAGACATAAATGACTGCTTACCTAACCCATGCCAGCACGGGACATGTACAGACAAAGTAAACGATTACTCGTGTAATTGTGAAGCGGGATACATGGGCAAGAATTGCTCAACAGGTTTGTATTCTTGTTCTTAAAGTATCTGTTTTTAATTCTAACAACTCTTGCGTTATGCATTTTATGTTTGCAACTAAAGTACTTATTATATCTTTGCGCTCATTCGTCAGCTATGCGCTATTTGTATTTACTTCGCCTCTTTGTTAGTGTAAGACAGAAGACAATGATTAATCATGTATTTTTTAACCTGAACAAACTAGCAAGACACTTGTCTTATTTCAATAGCCAGTTAGTATTTGGTTTGACTGTGAAAGTATCTGCTGAAGACCCATGGTTTATATATGTGAAACTTGTGTACTATTCATTTGGATAAGGTAATGGTCTTTACCATATGCTTAATGCTTCGCTAACTACTCATGTGCTCTGCTTATTTAAGACATAAATGACTGCTTACCTAACCCATGCCAGCACGGAACATGTACCGACAGAGTTAACGATTATTTCTGTAATTGTGATGCGGGATACACCGGCAAGAATTGCTCAACAGGTAAGTAATGTTATTCTGTAAGAATATGTTTTCTTTCTCATAATCCATGCATTATGTGTAAATGTGTGCAAGTCATGTTTCCGTTTAACCATTGAGCTGATTTGTGAGTTTTATACTATTGCTTTGCTTACTGCTACAGTGCTCTGTATGTGTTAAACCAAACATTTTGCTTACCTAATCCGTGCCATGTCACCCTGTACAGACAGTCTGAGTAATTGTTTGCAGTTGTGAAACGGGATACACGTGCAAATAAAATTTCAAATAAAAATTTGTTATTTATTAAGTATTTGTTTTAGCTTAAAATATATCTGCTAAATAAAACAAGCTTTAATAAAGCTTATATTGTGTTCGATTTCTGTTGATTTCATATGCATTAGGTTAAAGTATTTTCTTTTGCTTATTTCGTTGCTCGTTGCTTACATTTCATGTGCTTTGCTTATTTAAGACATAAATGACTGCTTACCTAACCCATGCCAGCACGGGACATGTACAGACAAAGTAAACGATTACTCGTGTAATTGTGAAGCGGGATACATGGGCAAGAATTGCTCAACGGGTTTGTATTCTTGTTCTTAAAGTATCTGTTTTTGTTTCTAACAACTCTTGCGCTATGCATTGTATGTTTGCAACTAATGTTCTTATTATATTTTCGCGCTCGTTCGTCAGCTATGCGTTATATGTATTTACTTCGCTTCTTTGTAAGTGTAAGACAGAAATGATTCCGCCCTTTACTCTTTCCAGTAAATCGAATGAAAGAAATGTCAATGATTATTCATAAGTTTTTGAACCGGGACATTTAGCAAGAAACTTGTCTTGTTTCAATTGCCAGTTAGTATTTGGTTTGACTGTGAATATATCTGCTGAATTACTCATGGGTTATGTATGTAAAATTATTGACTGTTCATTTGGATTAGGTAATAGCTTTTATTCTTTGCTTATTGCTTCGCTAACTACACATGTGCTCTGCTTATTTAAGACATGTGTGACTGCTTGCCTAACCCATGCAAGCACGGAATTCTGAAAGTATTTGCAGTTAATGAAACTTATATGTTGTGCAATCTCAGTGGTTTTTATTCATTTGGATCAAGTTATAATATTCTCCTTTGGTTGTTTTTTCGCTTACATCTCATGTGCTTTACTAATTTAAGACGTAAATGACTGCTCCTCTAACCCATGCCAGCACGGAACATGTACTGACAGTGTAAACGATTTTTCGTGTAATTGTGAGGCGGGATACACCGGCAAGAATTGCTCAGAAGGTTAGTATTTTATTCATAACTTGAAACTATCTCAGATTAATGCCCTCTGCTGTATGTATCCATAATTTTGAAACAGAACATTCTGTTGCGCTGTTGTTGTTTTGTTTGTTGTTTGTTTGTTTTTTCTTTGCTTTCTGTTTTCTGCTTATGTGCTCTGATAATTTAAGAAATAAATGACTGCTCATCTTACCTATGCAATCACGGAACATGTACAGACAGATTAAACGATTATTTGTTTAATTGTGAGGCAGGAAGAATTGTTCAAAAGGTTAGTAGGCTTATTCCTAAAGTATGTATTTTAATTTCTAATATATTTGCTTAATAACCTTTGCGTTTTATATATGCGTGCAACTTATGTTCTATTTCTATTGCGAACATTTGTCAGTGTTGGACTCAATGCTGATACATGTATGTAGAAAAAACCGACCTGTTTGCAAGTGGAGACTTTTAAGCCCGCCAAACTGCACAGACCGCGATGCGCAACAATAATTTATAAATGATATTAGCACCGGTTTTGATTTATTATGATAACAATAGTGCATGGGAAAACATTAAACGGCCATGGTGACAGTCTTTAATAGTTTATTTTTACAATGATTATATAACTTGTACTAGTTATTTTGGACTTCACTTGTCTATAATTTGAATTTTATGTTTGAAAACTTAGAAACTGATAGAATTAAAATCCAGTTTGGTTAATTGTTATCGAGCAGTAAGATTCTTTTATAAATATTCATTTGTTGCTTACTAATTGTGTCAGCTTTAATGCCTTACACTTTTTAGCGCATTCGAAAACGTAATGTATTACTATTTACATGTAATTGTTCACGTGAATCGACACCAGACTATCACAACAATGATATAAACAGTTTGTAAATACGAAGCGTTTGACGACTTAAGACCGCGAAAGCCCAAAACTGTTACATTTTATGGGTGTTACAAATGAAACGGATGTCGTTGGAAAATACAAACAAATTCCATATGTTGGTATATGTTTTAATTACAAACAAAAATCCGACGTTTAGAACTTTTTTTAACATGTATGACGTAGCAAACGTTGAACGTTGATTTGACTCCCTTACGTTATTTAAGTGTTGCGTAAAAATATGTTTAAACGAAAAAGATAAAACAACATCGTAATATCGAGTAAAAACGGGAAATCGCGTTTGAATGCTCAATACATTAAAATGCTTTTCGAATTTCGGATATATCAATGAATTATTTCACATGGCATGTGATGTTAAACATGCTTATTAGAGCATTGCAGTTTCACAAAGTGCTTGATTGCTCTGCATATAATAATGCGCATATTATTGGTTCAATGGTCTCCTTGCAGCCCACTTAAACACGTTATGGATAAAATAGAGATTAGTGTGTGGGCTTATCGTGTTTAGCACATCACGACGGTGCTACAGGATTTTTGTGTGAAATGGAATGGCATACCACAACAGTTTTTTTTTGTTTTTTCAACAGCAATGACGACAACAGCGTCGACAACAATACCAACTTCTTCAACGACAGAAACTACGACAGAAACGTCAACAACACAGACGACGACAACAACAACTGTAACTACAACACCGACGACAACATCGTCGACAACAAAGACAACACCAACTTCACCAGTTACCACAGCACCGACGAAATCAACGTCGACAACACAGCCAACAACAACTACACCTGTTACTGCAGCACCGACGACATCAACGGCGACATCAAAATCAACATTACAAGCACATGTTACTGAATCATCGACGACACCAAAGCCAACAACAACCAGTAAGTGAAATATAGCATTACATGTATTTTGTTTGACTAAGATGATCAAAGCGTTCTGAGATTCATTGAAGACAACGTTAATATTTCCGAACAACTTTTTGAGGCAGACATATATATCACTGGTCGATTGTGTTGCTCATTTTTTTAACATTTGGAAAAGTGTATAAAATAAGTATTACGGATTTTATATATTGCTTAAAACAAATGCTTGCTTAAAAATAATAATAATAATTCTTGTCGCTAAAATACGTATGCATTTGCGCTTAATATATGTTGCATGCAAAAGCACATCATTGTTTTTAAGAAACTAAATATGGTGTCAAGCGAAATGCAAATAACAAAACTCAAAGTTCCATCCATTTAGAAGATCAGTCACAGCAATGATATAAAATCTTTGTAAATAAGAAGCCTTTGACCACTTAAGACCGCGAAACTGTTATATTTATAATTATTACAAATGAAACGAATGTCGTTGAATAATACAGAAGAATTACATATTTTAGTATATGTTTTAATTACAAACAAACATCCGACGTTTCTTTGTCTACATGTATGACTTGGCAAACGTTGAACGTTGAATTGACTCTCAAGATTAAGTTATTAAATTATTATGTAAAACAATAAAATATGTTAAAACGAAAAAGATAAAACAACATCGTAATATCGAATAAAAACGGGAAATCGCGTTTGAATGCTCAAAACATTAAAATGCTTTTCGAATTTCGGATATATCAATGAATTAATTTCACATGGCATGTGATGTTAAACATGCTTATTGGAGCATTGCAGTTTCACAAAGTGCTTGATTGCTCTGCATATAATAATGCGCATATTATTGGTTCAATGGTCTCCTTGCAGCCCACTTAAACACGTTATGGATAAAATAGAGATTAGTGTGTGGGCTTATCGTGTTTAGCACATCACGACGGTGCTACAGGATTTTTGTGTGAAATGGAATGGCATACCACAACAGTTTTTTTTTTCAACAGCAATGACGACAACAGCGTCGACAACAATACCAACTTCTTCAACGACAGAAACGACGACAGAAACGTCAACAACACAGACGACGAAAACAACAACTGTAACTACAACACCGACGACAACATCGTCGACAACACAGACAACACCAACTTCACCAGTTACCACAGCACCGACGGAATCAACGTCAACAACACAGCCAACAACAACTACACCTGTTACTGCAGCACCGACGACATCAACGGCGACATCAAAATCAACATTACAAGCACATGTTACTGAATCATCGACGACACCAAAGCCAACAACAACCAGTAAGTGAAATATAGCATTACATGTATTTTGTTTGACTAAGATGATCAAAGCTTTCTGAGATTCATTGAAGACAACGTTAATATTTCCGAACAACTTTTTGAGGCAGACTTATATATCACTGGTCGATTGTGTTGCTCATTTTTTTTAACATTTGGAAAAGTGTATAAAATAAGTATTACGGATTTATATATTGCTTAAAACAAATGCTTGCTTAAAAATAATAATAATAATACTTGTCGCTAAAATACGTATGCATTTGCGCTTAATATATGTTGCATGCAAAAGCACATCATTGTATTAGCATAAGAAACTCAATATGGTGTCAAGCGAAATGCAAATAACAAAACTCAAAGTTCCATTTAGAAGATCAGTCACAGCAATGATATAAAATCTTTGTAAATAAGAAGCCTTTGACCACTTAAGAAATCAATGAATTAATTTCCTAAGGTATGTGATGTTGCACTGCTTAATAGAGCATTCCAGTTTCCGAAATTGATAGATTGCTCCGCATATAATAATGTGCATATTATTGATCCAATGGTCTCCTTGCAGCCCACGTAAACATTTTGGATAAAAAGGAGATTAGTGTGTGGGCTTATCGTGCATAGCACATCACGACGGTGCTACAGATTTTTTTAATAAATGGCATACTACAATAGTTTCTTTGTAACGTTAACAGCAATCACGACAACAACGTCGACAGCAACAACTCCTGCAACGACAGAAACGACGAAAAAAACGTCAACAACACCGACGATGACAACAAAAGCTGTAACTACTGCATCGATAACAGCGGCAACAACACAGACAACATCAACTACACGTGTTACTGCAGCACCAACGACATCAACGGCGACATTAAAATCAACAACACAAACACAAATTACTGAATCAACGACGACGAAGGCATCGACTCCAAAGCCAACAACAAGTAAGGGAAATATAACATTAATTTGTTTAACATGATCTAAGCGTTCTGAGATTCATTGAAGACAATGTTAATATTTTCGAACATTTTAAGGAAGACTGGTCGATTGTGTTGCTCATTTATAACATTTTGAAAAGTGTATACATTAGTAAGTAATATATTTCTTTAACAAATACTTAAAAATTACATGTTGCTAAATACACATGTACCTAAGCATTTGTGCTTAATATGTATGACTTCACCGGCTTTAATTTTGAAGACCGCTTGTTTAAATATAATTATTAAAGAAAGAAACATGTGTATTAGAAAAAGCCACATTAAGAAAATACAGCCACCCGACAATCAAAATAAAAAAAAATAATTAGAGAGCATGTAAATAAATGTTAATTTCAAAATACAACGCATATAGTTATAAAAAGTCAACTCAGGGGCTTACCGCTTTGGAACGATCAGTGACAACGGTGGTTTAAACCATATTCTTATCCAGGTTTATGTCAATGCCATCATGGCACCTGTGTGAACTTAAGATGCGTTTGTAAAGAAGGATGGTCTGGCGAACTCTGCAATAACGGTAGGTTCGAATTCATACTATGTAGTAGAAAATTTTACTATTATTTATAGTAGTTTGTACTTTCTTTTATCGGAACAAAACAATGGCTTTTGAAAAGATTATAGAGTTCTTTTAAAATAAGACTTTGCAGCCGCAGAAATTTTAAAATCTTGTTTCATGCTTAATATCATCATCTGTTTCGTTGTCTAGTTGGAGGATCTAGGACACATCCAGGAATCAAAACGGACACTGACACCGTAAGTATATGTCTATTTTCGATAAATGTCACTGAAAATTCTTAATCCGCGCTTAAATATGTGTGTAAGAAAGCGTATATAACATTCGGCTGTTTGAATAAATCCGTTTCCAAAAATCGTTCACTTAACAGAATGCTGAAAAACACTGGTGACCTGCAAAGAAAATTTTTTTATGTCTGAATATTGATTGTCAAAATATATTGTTTTGATATTTAATGTTTGATGTGCATTTATTTAACATTCGTAAATAATAGGAATATGACCAACTAAAAATATAAACCATTCTGTTTATACCTCTATGTATGAAAACTGAAGACCCACACAATCGTTCACTCTGTCCTCACACTTAATAGACCCTGATTTAATGTTTTAAGTTTATTTAAATGTTATAACAACGTAATAACAATACACAATCATGCTATACTAACACTGATAACTAGTCCTAAGGTCATAAAACTGAGATTGGAAATCAGTCTCAAACCTCAAGTATCTGATCGGCTGAAAGGGCGACTGATCGCCATTTATCAGTCGCCATTTCAGCCAATCAGAAACTTGAGATTTGAGACTGGTTTACATGCTCAGTATTATAACCTTGTCACATGGCTGATTAGTAATACATATCCCCGTAAATGTACTCGTGGCCAATGGGTTTCGCAAGATTTAGTTGTTTAGAACCTCTAGGCAACAACAAGAAAACAATCAGATGTTTAAATTATCATATTAAGAGAATTGCATGGTTATATGTTGTTTGTAATTTTAATTGACATTTATGGCCATCGTTGTATTTTAACAGTCCCCGCCAGCGTTTACAGAGTTGGTTATACCAAAAATTATACCTTGCAAAGTGGATACGTTTTGCTCGATAATTCTTCCTGTAATTGGAAAGTCAGATAAAAGGTAAATCTGTTTAATTCAGTGTACAATGAAATTAATACATTTATAATTTCCTTAGCATTATGAAAAAGGTGAAATATGCATATCAGGAATCGCCACACTCACAAAACACAGCCTTTCCACGCAGCGAAAGAGAAAAGAGGAAGAGAGAGCATGTTTGTTATAAGTATGTCAATTCAATTAAGACGCCACAAACAATTTTCGAAAAAAATAGAACCCCTTGGGGTAACTGCCTTGGAACAGTCAATGGCAAAACAAATTGCAACTGGGGGTTTAAAAATTAATACAAAAAAGCAATTTAAAGGAAAATATGGACGTGTATGCATGGCACAGTTTTAAATGAGCTACAATACTTGTTCGATGTAAATGAATATTTACACAGTGCTTCATATTTGTGTAAGTTAGTGCAGTCCATTAGGGTCGAGAATATCCAGTTTCTATGATAAAAATAGATTGTCACTTAAACCAGCGCTAGAATGGGTCTGAAATCAATCAAGTGTTACAGCTTGTTCGCTCTTAGAGTTTGTGATGATGTAAAAACTTTCAATGAACGTAATCTCCTGCATAACTGAAAAACATTTAAAACAAGGATAGAAGTATCACAATTTACGGAACCCCTTTTTTACAAGTTTTATTGCCGATACCCAGATTTAATTCAAAAATACAAGTGCAGTTTAATATCACTATTGCAACAAGGTATTTCATAGGCATTTTTTATGGAAATTTAATTTATAAACTTTAGAAAATAAAAAGCAATGTTAATTTCTCCACGTTATTCGTAAAACATATTTCAATTCAAAAAGAAAGGTTACCAACGTGATATTCTACAGCGCTCTGCATGTCTGGTGGTTAACCCATCTACAGCTTATCGTTATGCTCTTTGGTTGCATGACGATGACAGTGGTTTAAGAGTTTATGAAGGTTTATGAGGAAATCTTGTAAAAAAAGAACCTAGAAGCTCGATTTGTATCTTTTATCCATGTCATCGTGTTCTTCCTGATTTGACTCCATGTGCTCTGGTCTCGGAAAGATCATTAAGTACCTTTTGCTTTGCAATGCTATTACGTGTTGTATGTGTGTGTGTTTTTCATGCAACAATGTTGACCTGATGGGTGGGTTGGAGTTATTTCACACAGACAATTTGTACTTATTTGTTCATATAAGAACCATTGGGGCAAATGTGATGTTGGTGCACCTTAAAATCTGGTTTAAACCAAATTGTTTTGCCACTGACCGTTACAAGGCGGTAACTCCGTTTTCGTTAGTTTTTTTCAGGTGTCTTCTTTAAAATTTATATTCATATATTTACGCCTTTATTTCCACTGCTTCAATATCCTTTACCGGACGAGTGAAGGTCAATCTTCGATGAACACCGTTAGCCTTATCACCGCGCAATGGTACAGGAATGCCCTTGTGACGTCATGAAATCCCCGCTATTTGTATAATTGTTGCTAATTTTAGATAGCTCTTCATGGAATGTTGCTATTTTTAGATTCATTTGAGTGTTTCAACCAGGTTCTAAGGTAAAACACGCATGCTGCATTATCCAGAGACAATAAAATAGTGACTCTATTTTGTCGTAGTATGATTATTTTGATTTGAGTAAATAGGCGGACCAGTCCAAATGCCAAACCCGGGGTAAGAAATGTTTTAAACAACATTTCGAAATTAGTAAAAAGTATATATTTTATATTAAATTTAGAAACAAAATGATAAAATGAGGTGTAAATATAAGTAATAAATTTCGTGTTTGATAAGTTCATCGAGTCTTGAACGTCATTAGGGCTGGTTAAAGCACGCGTGGAGTCCTTCGGACTCCACACACTTTAACCAGCCCTAATGACGTTCAAGACTCGGTGAACTTATCAAACACGAAATTTATTCCTTAAATAAACACATGCCTTCTTTTCTCTCTATGTTTTTGCTGAATGGGGAGCCTTTTCTGCGTGGCGATTCCCGATATGCATCTCGTAATTTACACTTGTGTAATCTTGTCTCTTAAAAAGTGAAAAGCACATATCACGAAAAGCGTCTCTGACAAAACAGTTGCCCAAATAAACGAATAAGCGAGAAGAGCGCAAAAAGCTTGTGTTTATATTATACCTGGTCCATTTTTTTATATCACATATCAATTAATAATATAACGCACTTTGTATTCATATTTTATTAGTAAGGGCTTGAAATAAAGAAATAAAGGACGCATATATGCTGTTAAGTGTAGTATTTGTATTAATACTAATAATGTTTTCAAGTTATAAATTTTAGTCCGTTTGTGGAACACGGTCATATTGATAACGGTCTGGAGGACAGGATAAAGGTTCAACCTAAGGATGCCAATGGGTGCTCTTCAGGGCAGCTGCAATGTCCTTACGAAGCAATAATTTCAGTGAAACCATCGGCGGCGATTCTGTACAAGTACTGCGTCTTGACAAAAGACTACCAACAGTAATTGTGAATTATCTATTTATCCATTTCACTAGTCGGGATTGGTAATTATCTGCAGTGTTAATATATTTATTAACATACAACAGTATATTAAAATAAATGTTAATTTTTAAGTCATGTCTTTTTATAAGATGTAATCAATGTTATTCCACTTTGTGAAGATGTTTAGCTGGTGGTTGTTATATTTTTCGATAATTATACATTTAAAGAAGCAAACATTGTTTTTATTTTAGTGTCAATGTAGACGAACTTTGTTATCAAATTCAAGGAGGTAAGACACATTCTTGTCTTTTACATAGTCTTTTACAATATGATATAATAACATTTTTCGACAAAGGTTTAACAGGATTAATATTGTGTCGTTTTTTTAATGAAAGTGTAAATATGTCTGACATTGTCCATATTTGTATAATGTTTACTTGTTAAAGATATAAAAAATAATACTAACTGAAAATATCCACCATTTACATATTTTATATAGTTTAATCAATTTTGTATATCTGTTCAATGGCAACTTGCGGACATTTTTTGTTTCAGTCCCTGGAGAAACGAACTCGGTAAGATAAATAATTTGTTTACAACGTTAATTTTATAAAACTGTATACGCAAGGGATAGAGAAACGCATGGTTAACTCTGCAGGTGATTCAAGTTGTTTTCCAGTTTTACACTTTCTTCCGTAGACTTCGTTACGCAATCCTCTTTGCGACATCTCTTCATCTCTTTGCGATATCCGATACTTGACCACGTTCCCTGTAACCTACCGAGTTACTTGGTGGATTTTTGTTGTTTTTAAACAACAGTTTCTTTCGATAATATTGACAGATAAGCTGTTTGAAAAACATGTACCTAAAATAAATTTCAGAAATATGTATTTCCTGTTGCTTTATTAATTAGGATTCGACTTTAAGCGGCTTTTATTTAAGGGGCCCTTCACAGGGAACACGACACTATGAGTTTTCAGTTTTTACTGATCACTTTGTCAAGAAAGCTTTGCCCTGTGAAAATATCAGTATTTGGAGTTCATTCGTGAAATAAAATCGATGTTTTAATAAAACAAACAAATATATTCTTTTTTTTTCAGAATGCCACGACTGGCTTCGTTTATCCACCGACACTCCCTGATAACTCGACAATGGAATGCCCCAGCAATCTTTCCTGTCATTTTCAACTAGAAGTTTTGAAAAAGAATGGGGAGTGGTAAGATCTGCTAATTTGCTTGCATGAGATTAATTTAATATTGGTTGTTTGTACGTCTTTTTGAGACCGGTGAAGTCAGGATCAATGTTATTATTTCATAAAGTAACCAGTTAGTTAAACTCTGTCCCATAAATTCGAGAAATGTTTATCTTGTAATAAAATGTTAATTTTACCTAAAACTTTCACAAACTATTCTTATTAGGAAAACGTTTTATTTTAATATATCTCCTTTTTCGGACAGATTATAACAACAACCAAACAAATGCAATTTTGTTAGTACAATGAAATAGGATTAAATATCAAATGAAAGTTAAAGTATTTATGCAAATTATTCATCATTCCCTAGAGCTATGTCGTTGTCATGTACATTTATTTTTAATTTGCTCAGTATGGTCATATACGATACGATACGAAAAGTTTATTTGTATAAAACATCAAACGATGCTTATAACAATACAATACAATACATGTAAATAGCACAAAGGGGACATAGTTTACAGAAGAGCGAAACAATGTTCAATACGTAAAGTACGGTAATGATGTTGGATAACATACAATATGGTGTCACATATAGTAGTTAACAGGATTAATATTAATAGTTAATATTATCAAAGATAACACATATCTGAATATAATAGCGTTGAAGATAACATGTTGTTTAAAAGATAATACATGTATGATGTAGCTATAATGAAACGGTGAAAGAAAAAGAGAATGGAAATTACACATTTCTTTTTAAATTTGCAAAGTATATGTATTTAGCTAAATTAAGAAGAATTTTGGGTGTTGTTGTGGACATGAGTTGTTCAAATTTGTTTATAGTCGGCCAATGATTGTAATATGGTTTTAGGTATTTACTTCTTATTTCACGATAATATGGACATACTAACAGGAAGTGAAACTCGGATTCTATTTGTCGCATATTACAGTATCTACATAGTCTTTCTTCTCGGGGTAAATTTTCATAACGTCCAGTTTCAATTCTTAAAGTATGTGATGAAATTCTAAATTTAGTGAGCGCAACTTTAAATTTTCCGTCTGGTATAATTTGTAGATATTTTTCAAACTCAAATTCGTGTTTAAATAGGGAATATGCGTCTAGTTTGCTGGAATTATTAATCGTAGAATACCAAGTTTGTTTGTAATTGTCGAGAATGCGAGATTTTATCAGTTCAAATTGTATGTTAGTAACGCTTTGATTATTCCAGATGTATGATAAACCGTGGTTGTCTAAAATATTTTTTATTTGATAGGCCCAGTTCTGTCCATTGTAAGTTCTGTTTGCGTCAGCATCGTCTTTTATCAATAAATATGTTCTTTTAAGTAATGAATTATTATCTTGTCTGCAAATTTTTGACCAGTATTTTAACATCAATATTTTTCTTTTAACTGCTAATGGAAATCTACCAGTTTCACCGTATAATGCTGAAAGATGAGTTGACTTTTTAACACAAAGAATTCGTCGTAAAAATTTTGTATGGATTAGTTCAATGTCATTAGCCGGGTGGTTACCCCAGATCTCCGCTCCGAAATTTAAAATGGACGTTATTAATGTGTCAAACATTTTAATCTTTTGCGACATATGTAATTCTACGTTATGAAAAATACCAAATAAGTTATGTAAAGCAATGGATGCATGTTGTGCAATTGTTTTTTGGCTTCTCGCCCAATTACCATTTTTGAAAAACGTCATTCCTAGGTATTTGAATGAGTTGACTAAATTAATCTGTGTATTATTTATATAGAAATTATAAGTAGTGTGTCTTCCTTTTTCAAATATCATCGCTTTTGTTTTTGAAGAATTAATCTTAAGACCCCAAATATTACAGTACTGTTGAATGTCATTTAACATGTGTTGTAACGTTTCCGGCGATTTTGCGAAAAGAACCTGGTCGTCAGCATAAAGTAATAAAAATAATTTCAATTCATCAATAGTGAACATACCATTTAGGTCAGACGTTATACATTCATTAATGTCGTTAACGAAGAGCATAAAAAGTAATGGGGAACTCGGGTCTCCCTGTTTCAAGCCGATATTAGAGCTGAAGAAATCAGATTTATTTGCGTTAAAGCGAACACAAGATTTTACTGTTTGATACATTGATTTTATTGCCCTTACTAGTTTGCAGCTTATGTTTTCCGAGTTAAGTTTTTGCCACAAGAGAGATCGGTCAATTTTATCAAAACATTGTTCGTAGTCTATAAAAATACAGTAAAGCCTTTGACCGGAGTCGAGTACCTTTGATATAACTGAATTTAAGATGAATATGCAGTCTGTAATAGATTTACCTTTTTGGAAACCAAACTGGTTATCTGTTATATGTGACAGTTTTGAGAACCTATTCAAAAGAAGTTGTGAGTAAATCTTCGCCAGAATATTTATGAGAGTTACACCCCTGTAATTTTTTGCATCATTAATATCACCTTGTTTGAATATAGGGGAGATAATACCTTCGCCCCAAGAGACTGGGTACTCTCCCGTGTGAAACATTCTATTATAAAGATTAAGTAAAAACGGTGATATAATTTCATAGGCCGCTTTTATAATTTCGCCGGTAATGTCATCGTTGCCAGGACTTTTATTATTCTTTTGTGCGAAAACAGCCGATTTCAGTTCTTCTTCTGTAAAAGGTAAATCTAGATTAATATAATCAATATCGTTTTGTGTGGAATCATTGTTAACGGTTTGTATATTTTCGGAATCAGTATTGTTGTTTCCATATAACTTTCGAAAATGTTCAAAAAGATCGCTAATAGTGAGAGAATCTGGTTGAATATTAGATGTCTTCTTTGACCGCTTAATTTTTTTCCAGAAATTTCGGGGATCCGATCGCGATAAATTATCCATATATATACCTTCCTCTATTTTGTGTTTTCGTTTTGCTTTTATCTTCACTTTATTATATCGCGTTCTGGCATTAATAAAAACCTGCCGAGTTTCATCATTTTTCGACCGGTTAAAAGTATTTCTTGCTTTTTTAAATTCACGTTTTGCATCGACACAATTTCTATCAAACCATTTTTTTGCACCTCTGTTTGTTTTGCAATGTTTGTTTTGAGAGACGGGTTTACCGAAAATGTCGGTCGCGGTTGAATACAAAAGGTTAGAAAAATCCTCAACAATATTATCAATCGGTTCACTGCTTACAATAACAGTCATATGACATATAGCCTCATTATCATTTAATAGTTTATTTTTGAAGTCCGTAGCCTTATTCGTATCCCACACTAATTTAGTTATTGATGGGTTATCTTTAACGTTATTATTTTGCGAGACCAAATGCCGCCTAAGTAAACTAAAAGTAATGGGTGCATGATCGGAAAATTCATTAAATTCTAAAATTTCAAAGTTTGTAATCGTCTCGAAATTGTCATAATTTAATAATAGGTAGTCAACTGTACTTTGACCTTTAACACTACAATATGTAAATTGACCAACGTTCTGGTCACATGATAAGCGTCCATTGGCTATTACTAGTCCTGTCGATATGCAGGTATCCAATAGTTTACGTCCATAGTGATCGGTCACATGGTCTTTGTTTACACGAGCTGGAATTTGAACTCTATTTATGAACGACATATTTTGATCAATGTATTTGTCATAATCGCAGTAATCAGGAAAATCGGACGTTCTACTGTTTAAATCGCCAGTTACATATACTTTACCTAAGTCACTGTATTTAACAATATCAAGTTCTAGATTTTCAAAAAAGCTAAAATCAGTTGACCTTAAAACATTGGAATTACTTGGTGGTATATACATGTGACATATGTAAACATCTTCATTAAATGTAAATAAAGTACTATCAATTTTAGTCCATATAATTCCATAATTGTTTATGTCTGTGATTTTCACGTGATTCTTTAGATAATTTCTATAATAAAAAGAGATTCCACCACTAGTCCTACCTCGATTAGTGTCTGGGGATTTATTTCCAGGTAATTGTACACAGGTATATCCTTCAATGTCATAAACAAATGAATCATTTTAATATAAAGCTAAACGGCTTCTTGTAAATTGGTCGTAAATAAATGCTATTGAAATCATTTAACCATTAGCTACTTTTTAAATTAAATATGGTTGCTTAAGTTTTTCTTCTCAAAACCTGTTAGAGTTATATTAACCTTCAACTGCGAATGATACGATAAATTAAACCTATTTGTCTTTTAAGTATTTTAACGAGTAATAACCTAATTTTTTATCCTAACATCCGCTATGCTGTTTTAACATTTTTATCGGGTTTTTTGGTTTTCATTCGCATTATTAGCACAATTTCATTGTTGATGTGATTCGTTAAGTTTCGCATTAGAATATTTTATTATTTTCTCTTTTATAAGTACCTAAGCGTTTTGATAAAAAAACGGCATTTCGTAATATTCGTGTCCGGACGGACGGCAATGTTAAGAGTCAGGATTTCGAGACTTCACATTTTGCTTTCGCGAGTGGTTGAATTTCCATTACGCTCTCACTGGCTAAGTATGGCTAATTCAAAAAGAAATATCCCGTTTCTCATGACTGGTCGTTTAAGGTATATAAACTGCACGAATACTGGATAAAAGTACGCGATTTCCACACTTGTGCCACAATTTCTAAAATGACTTTTAAATGGCATGCTTTATGTTATATAATCTTTTGTTTACAGTGATAAGAACTTGACCGTTGATCCTCCTGGTGCTTCTGTTGTGTTTCTGTCCTCGGAAAATAAAACATCGACTTGCAAATACGAGGTTGCCTACACACCTGCGAACCATGAAAAAGGGCAACGACAACTCTGCTTTACGTATGTATTTTAACATTAACATATTGCCATCTGCTTCACGTATGTATTTTAACATTAACATTTTGTCATCCTGTAATTATATACTACTTAAAATTTGATATTGTTGATATTGATCACTTAAAAGATTGTGTTTATTCCTTACATAAGGTTGAAACGATAAAATAGTTGCTGTGATTCTGAAAATGTGTTCATTTGCCAAAAAAAGGAATGAGCCTTCAAACTGTTGAAGTAGAACAGCAGTTGAAACTTGGTAGGTGCAATAATTCGGGATAAAACGGAAATGATTCCCTATCAAATTAGTAGTATATACTAGTATTCATTTGCTTACATGTATTCAGTTGCTTAACATAATTTCGAGATGCAACCATAGCTTGTTAATAAAAGATGTTTAGTATCTGAGGACAAATCCAACCAATCAAATGCTTAATCAGGGCTAGTATCCGGTCTCAAATTTATAACATATAGCTCAGATTAAATGGAAACTATCGCCGTAAAGCTCGTTAGATTAATATTTAATACACTTAAGGGGAAGATTGGCGGTGGGTGATTATTTTCGGTGTTTGTCGTCTTTTTAACAGCATGGCACGCCCTCTGAAAAACAACTACATATTCTTTACTTAATTTGTGCAGTCTTAACACAACACATGACAAACTTAATCAATAAAAAGGTACACATGTATATAAACAGAAAATACAGGCAATAAAAATTAACGCTTTAAAAACAAGAAGTGCTTATGATGTTTGAACTTCGTACGATATAATACAACAGGAAATAATGGAAAGTGTATTGCACTTACATGTAATGACAAGTTCCTGAAACTACTGACATACTTTACAAATGTCAAGACAAAGTTTTATTATAGAACAATATTGACGTTCTGTAATATTTTGTTTTGTCACAGTTAATTTAAAAACATAGATGTGTAGATACCATTCGAGGAATTGTATATTGTATTTTTCAGTAAGCTTGCAGAAACTCTAAACATGCTAAATGAATTATTTGCCCGGTTCCTCAGTGTCGTGTGGCTGCTGTAAAAAGTTTCCCTGTACATTCAATCAGTGCTGTTATCAGTTACTTCCTTTGAAGGTCGTTGAGCACGATACTTATGTACTATGTCAATAGTACTTCTAAAATTGCCTTTTTAAAAATATTTCGGCCAGTTTTTAGATGGGTAGTTTCAATATCCCAGCCTATACAGATTCGGATAATGTTCAATCACCCCTAGGATATTCTTCCTGCTTTTTAAATTTTGCCTTTGACGTTGTCTGTGATATGCAGGATTTATATTCTCAGATCCCCTGTCAAAATCATACTGTTTAGTTCCGCCCATTGTTTTCTCGTTAAGGGCAAACCCATTCCTTTATCTGGGGACCATACGCCGCTGAGCATGGAATGGTATTAATCTGAAAATACCGCATTGAAGGTTCCATGTTTACCGCCATAATGCATTCCATCGTTTGGGATTGATCAAAATTGTACTGTTTATTGGTGTAAATATTGAGTTGCGGTCAACCCGGTTTATCAATAGCTTTATAATAAATAGATTTGTCAAACATCTAATAAGTTTAACTGTGTTGCTTTGTTTGTTATTTACCAGTCCAAAGGCTCATTATAGTCAACAACACTGCATGATTGTCGATGTTACTGAGAAGTTACACTTCAAAGAGCCAGGTAATAATTAAAGAAAATAATAGATTTGCAAAAATACGAATAATTCATTCCATATCAACGTTTTCATACAGTCAAATGCGATAAAACTCTTGCTTTAAACAACCTGGTAATTTTAAAAATACATGTAGACGAGTTTTTCTTAGGGACAATTTCTGTACCTCTTTCTAATGAGCGTATAACAAATGCTAAGTTTTGTTTTCCGAATGTGTTCTTTGTTCGCATTATATTTTGGAAGTGTATTTTGTAAATGATATGGGTTTTGGTGCGTTGGTATTAATGCTATAAATTGATATGTTGTACATAAGATTAATATACTGTAAAAGTTTCCAAAGAATTAAATACTTTTTTTTCGTTTGGGATAATTATAAATATTGTCGATTTATGTTTGATTTTGTATTTCAGTCCATTGTCAGCAGGAAGATAACATAGGTTCGTGTTTTAGCTTTAATTCAAACATTATAATACTAGTACATGTTCTTCATTGTATAATGCACAGGAATATTGCCACTCGGTGACCTTGTTTTTAACTCGCTAAATATTATTATTTAACGACTTGTTACTATAAAGAGTTTTAAACGGCGTTGCAACTGCTTATATTTTAGTATTATTATAAAAACAATGAAATTTATTGAACCAAACAAAAAGCAACTTATTATTTAGTATTGTATTGTCCATTTATTTTAGCACTGGAACATGCTGTAAGTAACCTTTTAGTTTATTTAGTTAAATAACTGTTAGGCTATCCATGACATCAATGTGTTAACCAGACCCCCAGATTATACTGATACAACATAAGATGGACTATGTGAAGTTGTTTTAATTATTTTCATACATGTAACTTTGTTCTCGTTTTCTTTTTAATTTTATTGTTAAAACTTGATCTTATATTTCAAATAAAGTATTGAGCAAATTGTATTTTGCATAAATAATGTATCGCATTTGCTAACACTTGATCTTTATTATGTTTACAATTTAGGGAATACCTGTTTTTTTTTTCTGATCAGAAGTTGATTTATTCCAAATCATTCAGATTCAGAACCATCAGTCAACCTAGGTTGAAGGTTATAAAACTGAGTTTGAAAACCACTCTCAAATCTCAAGCATCTAATTGGCTGAAATGGCGACCAGTCGCCTGTTCAGCCAATCAGATGCTTGAGATTTGAGACTGGTTTCCATGCTCAGTTTTATAACCTTGGGCACTGTTCGTGTATGTCTGCAAATATGTGACGCTTGCTAGTCATAGATGAACATGGAACTTATGAAGTCACAGAATATTACAAATATGAAAATACTGCAGGCTCGGTTTGAGTTAGCCTGTTCAAGGACAGTAACTTAAATGCACATTACTATATACACCGCTTATGCCCGGGTTGTTTACAACAAAGCAAAACAGTACAAATTTCGATATATCCTAAATGGTAGTTTACATATGACAGTCAACTTGGAAGCTTACATATTAATACCATCTCATAATGTGCGACATGAAAACCCAAAATTTTATACATGTAACTATATTTTATTAATATGAGGTGATGGAAAAGTCGTGCACCAAGACTCTTTAGGTGGGAACAACTCTCTGCAAAGCTGACCCAATTGACACTTTTTTCTGTTTTGAGAGAGTTTCTCATGAACGATTCTTGTGCTTGCATAATCTTTGTAGCTTGCGTTTTGCCTGTACAGAAAAGTTTTCCTTGTTTTGCTTCGGAAAATATAAAAAGAGATTTTCTTTTTACGAATGAAGTGAACGCTTTAAAAATGGGTGTGAGTTGACTTTTTTCCAAAACTGGTAAAAAGCGGGAAATCCAGATCTGGTATTCAAAACTTAACAATGGGTCTTAACTAATCGAGAAAACATGGACTATGCTTTCGTTATTGATTTTATAGTTTTGCAGAAGGTTGATTTAAAGCTTAGATAACAATTTAGGTTCAAAATTGATACAAGTGTCGATAAACTTCCTTTATTTTGCAGAAAGAGATGGTGATCACAGGCTATGCGAGTTGTTTCTGCATGGTAAATAATAAGAAGGTTCACGTCATTAAGAAACGCCCCGTCGTACCAAAGGAGAAGCTGATTAAGGCCGCCGGTTTCGGAGCAGGCGGAATGGCTGGAACAATGGTTGTGGGCGTGGTTGTGTACGCTGTTGTGAGCAAAATGCGCCAACCACCAGAAAAGAAGAAGCCGACTCCTCGCCCGAAGTCACGTGTACACCCCAACAATCCATAGACATTTACTGATCTATGACAAATAGACATTAAAGTTAAAACCTGTTTAATAACAGTGTCCAGTTACATATTGACTAATTGAATTCAATGACTTGTATATATTTATTAGTCTGAAATAAAAGTAGCCGCAGACACGCATCATCCTTATGTGTCATTACTGCTACGTATTCACTTTGAGATTCACGTCTTTAAACTTGAAATTAATGAAGGATTTTAATGAACACTTCTGTTTAAAAGAATTGGATACACCAACAACAGTATTATTTACAAATCACATTGCATTCTGTTTGAGTTAAATCGCCGATATTAGGGGTTGAGTCTTTCGTTATAGGGTACTTTCAAACCGTTAACGAAAATGAAAACGTTTAATTTGCCAGACGTTTTCCAGTAGACCAGATTCACATTCAACGCAAAAGCAGGAATAATTCACCTTTAAAGAGTAGTGATATAACGCCATATGTTGAAATAATGCAATATAGGCCTTTTATAAAGAGGTAAATTAATTCAAATCTGAAATGGTATCACTACGTTTCGATAACCATAATGCGACATCGTTCTGTGTCAATTAAATAACATCTAACCTACTAATTAACAAAGCAGCGCAGTTCTAAGAAATTAATGACCTAGATTGCTTTAAAAATTAAATGGATTTACATAAAGGAATCGCACAAACGTTCGGACGCACATTCGTTTAACGATACATTTTTTCTGTTATATTTGGCAATAACTCTAATTTTTGCACATTAATTAACTACAAAAAAGAACCAAATGTCACAACGTCCACCACGCATTTGGCAATAAAGAAAACGTGATGCGTTAGCATTTGAATTTAAATTGTTTATAAACATGCGTGATTAGTTGTCGTCTATAAAAAAAGAGAAGCAACCTTTTACCAAATAACTGCTACCGGTTTTACGAGTTACAACCTCTGCTGCGATGAAGAACAATTTTGTCGTCGTGCTTGTCATTCCTTAATTTCATGTATATATTATGTTTCCTAAATCTGATTGTGTGAACGAAACGCCGTCCTTTGTTTCAATGTGTTGAAGAAGTGTTTGATTTCTCGATTGAACAAGATAATATAGAATTGTGTGTGTGTGTAAATTGTTCCATCAATTTCGTTTCTTCCTCTCATGGTGTTCATCATTTACTTCAAGTGCTCTGGTCCCGAAACGGAAAGTTTACCCAGCTTCGCGTGAGCGAGACATAGTTATGTGCCTTAGTGCGTATGTCCGAAATTCTTTATATTAAGCAAATACATTATTCTTGTTAAAGGTGCCCAACGGTAAATTTCATACAAATTATTATGTAATTGAAGCTAAGTGTCCGGTAAACATCGTATGTCTAAATGTACTTCTACACGCCTTTCTATTTTATTTTTGTTCAAAAATAACATTTAACTGGAAAGCTGGCTGCACTATCCTTCTTCTGACAGTACAATCCTTAATTTTCCTTGATAATTCATCCTCTTTTTACGTGATAAGACATGCAACTCTACAACTATTATAGCAGGTTTTACATACTCGGATAGGATGGGAAGAGATGAAACAGGATATACGATAATCGCACAGCAGAATCACACCAGCAAATTTTATTTCTGCGTCAAAAAAGATCAATATTCCTGAAATTCATGAATTTATTGCTCTGTTTTCATAAAATAATCGTAACTTCTTGTAAATAAAGAGACAAAGTCGTTGCACATCCAAAACATGAGAGGAAATCGGTAATATATTAACGATACAAAAACATACTGATTAATTTTGGTGTTTGCAATTTTGAATCATTTTAAATGATTCTAGGGGTATGCCTTTACAGGAAATAGTAGACTTTAAAACAATTATGCTTTTAAAAACTTGAAAAAAACTAATAACATATGTAAAAAGTCATTTTAAGGTATGACCATCCTAATGGGCACTATTAAGAATCCAACATCTGATTATTTTTTCATTAACTGCTTCATACCACTGACTTGTATGCAAAATTTTTATGATTTTCACCGTGTAGTTTTTGAGATTTTTAGCTTTTTTATTTAAAAAAGTGAGAAAAAACGTGAAAGTAACCAAATTCTTTAATCGGTGACAAAATTTTTTGTTATTGATAAATTCAGTCCTAATTTTTTACAGTTTATCCAAAATATGTTATAGTTTACTAAACCAATTTAAGATATAATATATAAATACAGAATTTATCTTAAAATGAAATTTTTTGACCAAATAAATTTAAAAAATGCATTTTTTTTAATTTCACGAGATTAAATTAATGAAAATCGTGCAAAATCCTGATTGGTGCAATATACAAAAATTTAACATTTTTTAACTATATACCTTAAACAAAATTTAAACAAAATTTCAGAGAAGTTTACCGTCCAGTTTTAGAAATTTTCAAACTGATGACTTGAATAAACACTATTCTGATAGCGAAAACCCCTTTAATCTTGATTATTTTGCTTATTTTAGTTTAAATCATGAGAATTTTATATTCAATGACAGAATTACACGGGAAAAAAAAAAGAAATATGCCAATTATTTAAGCTCTAGGCTTACAAAAAAATAGCTTCCAGTGGGATTTGAACCCTGGTCCTCTTGCATGACAGAACTCTAAGCTAATCTACTACTATAGTTACCTCCCTTGGATACTCTTCCTGATATAGGTATTCATTAGGATGGTCATACCTTAAAGGAAGATAACATTTTAAACACAGGCCTGTTGATTACATTGTAAACAAATACTTACCACTATATTTACCAGTATATGATTTATGTTTAAAATTCAATGCTATTTAATTATAAAAATATGTTGGTTGTTTTAGATTGTTTAGATCATTTTATTTCAGTAAAATGATGTGCCCGAAAAAGGCTCAATATACCGGTATCTCACTTTAACCTCCTTATTCAATTATATTTTTTATACATTGATTACCTTGCAACGCTTCATTTAAATTTACCTGTTAAAAAGATCAACTGTATCAATCGTCTTAAAGTTAAAAAACATTATCATATATTAACCAATAACATAAGTTTTAACTGAGTGTCTATAAAATTAAAATAAACGTCCATAGAAAGTTCATTTTATTAAATCAAAATAAGGTAAAAATAGCACATCTGTCTCATTCGGGGGAAAACAATACATCAAACAATCATCATAGTTCAGTTATAAAGGCTGTACTAGGAAAATGCCACAGTCCTCTAACTACAACGCTATCACGACAATCCCAGAATTTCACAGACAGAACAATAGATGGTAATAAGAATAATTTTGATAATGAAACAAAAACTAAAGAAACTATCCGGCCTATTGTGAGTGGACTTCAAGTTGTTTTTTTTTACTAGCGAAGGAAAATCCCAGATAGCTCTTTGATTAATTTATCAGCGATCGGTTAAAACCTGTTTAGAACAACCGGCCATCAGCAATCATGCTTTCTCTTATGAATAGGTTCATTTTGCATACAAGGAAAAGCCCTGCACCAAACACAGCCTCTCCGTGGATCTAAATAAAAACCAGAAGAGACACATAGGATAGTATTTTGTAAGTAATGTAAATGAAAAGAGGTTGGCCTCTGGAGGAGCGGTGACACTATTTATAAATAAACTGTTTGCTTCTGTTTTACTTTCAAATGTAAAAAGGTGAAATATGCATATCAGGAATGGCCACATTCAGAAAAAACAGCGTCCCAACACAGTCAAGAAGAAGAGATCCATATACGATTAAGGAAGAAGAAAACAAGTCGGGTTACCATTTTGGAAAGAATTCACGTGCAGAAAAAAAAATGAAATATGCATATCAGGAATGGCCACATCCAGCATACACAGCCTCCCCACACAGCCAAAAAGTAGAGAGGAAAAGAGAGCATGGTATTATAATAATTAGTTTCAAAATGGACGCCACAAACAAATAACAAAAGTGAGAACCAGAGGGGTTACCGCCTTGGAACGGTCAGTGGCAAAACAAAATGCCACTGGGGGTTTAAACCAGGTTCTAGGGTGCACCAACCTCACACTTGTACCAACAGGTTCTCGTATTACAAAACAAGTACAAATTGTCTTGGTGAAATCACTCCAACCCATCCATCAGCTCAACAATGTTGCATGCAAAAGCATACAAACATATAAACATAAGAATTTAATAGCATTGCAAAGCCAAAGGGCGGGTACTCAATGTTCTTACCGAGACCAGAGCATCTGGAGTAAAATCAGCAAGAACACGATGACAGGGATAAAAGAAACAAATCGAGCTTCTTGGTTCTTTTAAGAAAAGATTTCTCCATAAACCTTCATAAACTCTTATACCCCTGCCACCGTCGTGCAACCAAAGATGTAAGCAAAATGATCAACTGTAGATGGGTTGATCACCAGGCCTGCAGAGCGCTGTAAAATATCATGTTGGTAACCTTTCTTTTTAAATTTACAGATGATTTTTACGAATAACCGGGAGAAATTAACATCGCCTTTTATCTTCTTAAGTAGGCATGGAATCTCAAGTGGTAAAGAACTTGTAAACGAAGACGATGATCACAATAAAGGATTACTGTGGCCACCGAAAGACTGTGCAATTAACACCGTTTACATGTCTGATAAACATGATCCACAAGTAGTTGTACGACCGACATAATTAACAGAAGTCAGGAATTAATATTAGTTTGGAACTAGAAATTTGCGGACGTTAATAACTCTTTTCCCGTAACGAACTATTAAAATCGGGTTTAGCGCAAATAACACTTTGCTGTTTAATGTATTATCTCGGTCATTTAAGATAAACACTGCAGTCAAAGGCACATATCACCTATAACAACACCTTTATATATCGCTAACGGTTACTGAAAGCATAGTTCTCACCAAAACCAAGCCTCGCGTGTTTCATTTGACAGTTTCTCAGCTTTTCAGGTGGTAGATGTGGTTAATTAAGAATGATGTGACCATGTTACTCTTTGAATCTATTAAAATTTACAATTTTCATCATATTTCAGATTTATCCATGATCAGTGGTTCAAAATATAAAAAAGAGAAAGAAAGAGCAAAAAAAGTTAAAAAGTACGACACCACCAACAATAAACAAATAACAACAGCTAAGGGGTTACGCATTGAATTTGTCAATAGAAAGATATGTTTGTCACTGGATTTATCGTTATCCAGGTTCTAGTGTGCATAGTGTTCTCGTAATTATGAGAAAGTTGCATTTGTGAGTTACCTCCACCTAAAAGGTATGCAAAATAAAACAGAAGTAGCTTATGACATTGCCAAGGAACTTGTTAGAAGACTTTACTGAGACAATTCCAAATGGAGCACCTTGAGAGAAATAAAAGAAACTATATTTGTTTCAGATTGTTTTAAAACTTTGCATTGACACCATTAAAACACTTTAACTTCTGCTGTCGTAATTCACGAATAACGTCATTTATGTGTTTACAATGGCTGTATCCGGTGTGACATAACACAGTTGTTACCTATGTCGTACCTGAGACAATTAGCGCGTGAAATTTTTCGCCCACGTTAATAAGTGATGTAGACACTGCCCAGGAGTCAATATCCAAACGTATCAAGTATCATGTGACCACGTTTAATTCAATGTGAATCCCGAAAACAATATGATGTAATGATAAGATATTTGCGCTTTTTATTAAAACCAGTAAGCCTGGCTCAAAATGAATTGATCCGGCCATCATTTTACAGTGTTGAAAAAGCCTTTTGACGAATAAATAAAATTGTTAGGTTTTAAGTTTGTTCAATGTAAAAGAGTACATTTTAGATCATGGTTTTTATACTGTAACAATAAATTTGTTAATACCTGATAATTGTTTCGAAAGTAAAGCATCTGGAATTAAATGAGCAAATATACGATGCCAGAAATAAATGAAACTAATAAAGTTTAGAGATTGTCTTATACATTTTCCGAAACTTTTAAACGCGCACAACCTTTGTGTAAAATAAAGTCTAAAAATACCAAACTCTTCTAAACGAATTCAATCAAATAACGTTCTTCATTTCCAATCATGTTTGTTATCTGTTATCAGTATTTTGTTTCCGTAGACCCTTTAGCTTAGGCTTTAAAAATGACTAACAATATCTTTAATTTTGGATAATCCAATAACAGAGCATATTTATCGTTAACTTTACTTTTTAATTTTAACATTAAATTTTCAAATTTTATATAATTATAAACACATTTTCGCGTATTCATAAAAATATGTGTCTGCATTAGAAAATGTCTAGAATCAGTTCTCTTAAGAAAAAGTCGTCGAGTAATTTTGAAGATAATTTCCCATTTTTTTCCCCAGTGTCTGTCTCCGTCTGCCTTAATTCAATCTTATTTCTGTACTCTTAAGTAAGCTGTCAGCACTGATGCAGTGACCAAAAAGACATAATTATTTGCGTTACTGCAACAAAATTCTGAGACATTGATCGTTTTGTAAATTCCATTTACGCTTTGAAATTTGTTGTTAACGTCTGCTTCTAAAAAGCCCAAAATATGGTTTGTATTGCCTGCGAATTGACAATTTAAAAAAGTTAAACATGCGTAAAAGCAAGAGCCACTCAAAAAACACAATCTCCCCACAAAGCGTAAAATAAATGAGAGGAAATGAGGAGCATGTGTTTATAAAATAGTCTGTTTCAAGTTGAACTCCACATACAAGAAACGAAAAAGAGAACTTCAGGGGTTACCGACTTCGAGATCGTTAATTATAAGGAAATCGTTCATATTCATACATAATTCTACATGTTTAAATCGGTTTAACTAAAAACAAACATATTCCATACATCATATAAAGTTTCGTCATTAAGGAAATTATATGCGCCTCAAATGAATAACACATATTAAGGAAAATCACAGATGTCAGTAATAATATATCAAAGACGGTCGTCTCTCTTGCTTTAATTTTGAAAATTACCAGTTTGAGTGTTTATTTTTAGCAGTAACAGTGTCCAATGGACACGCTGGAAAAAAGAAGCAAGCAAATGCTTTTCATCATATTATCCTAAAATACCTGTCTATACCTACCAAGTATAAAATTATTAACAATAAAACATGCTGTTACTTTTGTCGCTATCTTAGGAGCTGCTATGGGGCACTCAACATTTGGTACAGGGCAATCTTTACACAATAGCGATGTTAGAAATGAAGTAGAAAATAAATGTTCATAAAATCCGTAGTAAGTTAGTTTTTATCGAAACAGGTAATACGGGTTGCAAACATGCTCCTTTAGGTAGGTAATTCACAAATATTGAATATTTTTAGAAAGCTATGTTGTTTTATATAAAAACAATTATTTAGATACTCGTAACATGGAAACACACACAATGGAAATACAGTTTGCATCGGAACTCTGGATTTGCTGAAAACCGATACACTTAATCTACAATACGTTACGGTCTTCTGTCAAAAGTATGACACAATTTCAAATAATAAAACAAGAAAATGTTTTGACACTGTTTAAAACCGGAAGTCTTTCTCAAGTTATTAAAACCTGATCATTGTTGACAAATCGCCATAATATTTTGTAGCCTAGCTATACCTAGTTTAAGTATGTGTCTTTTATGTATATTTTCCATAAGTTCTGATTCAAACGATCTTTTGTGTTTCAGAATATTATTGAACTAAACACGAATGCATTAATATATCCTAAGATAATGAGAAGTGTACTATCTGCAAACTCTTCTTACTGTTCAGGAGTTGCATAATATGTGTTTATAAAATGGCCCAGAGTGATTCTCCTGTCGGCAGCAGAACTCACAAGGATTTATTACGAGTTAAGCCATTAAACTTTGATGGATGGAGATGAAAAGGGAACTTTGAAAGCCACCACGACAAATATGAAAATATATCTCATACTCGTTTTGATTTAGCCTGTTCATGGGCAGTAATGGAAATGCAAATTACTGCCCACGACGTCTTGCCCCGAGTTGAGCGCAACTATATATTGACACCAATAAACAGTAACATTTCGATCCATCCTAAACGATGGTATGCATATGGCGGTGAACATTGAAACTTCAATGCGGTATTTTTTTAGATTAATACCATTCAATGTTTAGCGGCATATGGTCCCCAAATAAAAGAATGTGTTTGCCCTAAACGAGAAAGCAATGGGCTGAACTACACAAAATAGAATTTCGACAGGGGATCTGAGAATATAAATCCTGCATATCAAAAAAAAAACGCCAACGGCAAAATTTAAAAAGCAGCACGTATATCCTTGGGGTTAGAGAGGCTCAGTAGAAGTCCGGTGGCAGTTTACAATCCTGCGCGTTGCTGGGCTTTACATGTGCACTTGAATGAAAACAGCAAGGTTTTTCTTGAAGACTGTTAATAAAAGAAGGAAATGTTAGGCTTTAAGGCATATTGCTCACTGGTCTGGGTAATTTTATTTTACAGTTCACAGCAATACCTTAAGGGCCGTCTACATTCATCATTGTAAGTTCATCGGTACAAAGGAAAATCATCAAAATCTCCGGAACGGGAAATGCCGTTCAATGAAACTTTGCACAAATAAATATTATTTACATATCTTTACTTTACATCTGATAGGAAACGTTAGAACAGTTCAGAAAAATAACTTTATCTAAATATTCCCTAAAATTCTATTTACTTAAGTTCACGGAAACTAAACAACACAAAACAAACATCATTTTAAATGCTCACATGAGTAATACGATACTGATCATGAGTCCGTTTGACTTACATAAATGATATGAGATATGTAAAACTGTGTTTGACCTTGAATTTCTGGTCGCTTCCTGGTCGCCTAAATTGGTGACAAACGTTGATTTCTCTCTTCATAATTGAAAGTTTATGAAGACACGTCATACACATCATATTCTTGTCAGGATCATTATACTCTTGTGGGCATTTAAAATAATTTATTTGTTGTAATTAATTTGTTAATGAATCTATGTTTATATAACTTTAGGGAAGTTTTAGGTCTAGTTTTTTTACTATTCTATTTTTCTTTATTTATGTAAAATGAAGATACATTAATAACGATTAGTTTTGCAAATTTTATTGTATTTGAAATTTCCTTTTTTACTGACGAAAATGCAATAACGACTGAAGACGGCCCTTGAAGGGATTTGACGACATTAAATCTATTAAGGTGCAGTGTCGATTTCTTATAATATTTAAAATGAGGGTTTATGAATATTGCCTATTTGATTGAATTTGAAACTTTTAAGTGGAAAAAGGAAGAGTTTTTTATAGACATTACTCATTACTTGTAAGAACGACTCACGATGAAATGCAGGTTTATCTTGTATCTAAGCAAGATTGGAATTAGTTGTAGTATGTATGTGATTCTAGATTGGTTTCTAGTTGGGCGCAATGACTGAATCATTTTGTTTTGCTTGTAATAATCCTAGCAGATACAACTGATACATTACATTGAAAACGACCACAGCAATATGAACATTTTCTGTTCTTACATGTAGCTACACATTAATTAATATGAATAAGTATTCCGATAAAGGGGTCTTAACAATACGTATTGTTATTGGAATATTAGTTATTTGTATCTTCTCATTATCAATTTCTCCACGTGTTCATCGAGCGTGATTAACGCTTTTGCACACCTTTAATTAAAGTTCAGCTTTCCTGTGAAGTTTACAGCGAAGTACAATAAAAGTGTTACTATCGATAAAAATATTGTTAATGAAAACAGTTATATGAAAGCTAGATCTACCGCCCTTTTGTCCATTTTTACAGACTAGATTAATTATACCATAAGCGTTAAGAATCAGTCAAGTTGTTGTTTAGGTAAGAAACAACATTTTGAAAGTTTGTGGTATTTTAGTGCAATTCGATACAGTAGTAGTATATTACTTTTGACTTTTCAGTTCGGAGGCAGATTAACAGATGATTTTGTTAAATGTTCTAAAACATAAAGGGGGCTTTGTAAATATGCCAACATTTTTAGAAAACACTGATAAATAAAATGTGAAATATGCTTTTCAGGAATGGCCAAATTCAGAAGACACCACCTCACCAGTCAAAAAAGTACAGAAGTAAAAAGAGCATGGGTAATAAAAAGATCAATTTTAAGAAAGACACCACAAACTATAAACAAAAATGAGAAGTTATCGCCTTAGAACAGTCAGTGGCAAAACAATTTGCCACTGGAGGTTTAAACCTACTTCTATGGTGCATCTACCTCACACTTGCACCAACAGGTTCTCATAAGACAAACAATTACAATTTGTCTTGAATCATATTATCCAATAATCTTCTTATGTTCCAAATATACGCGAAAATATCTGTTACTATCAGATACACATACCAATTTAAAACTGGAACTTACCGAAGCCGGCTGACATCCTTTTCCAAATTTTTGTTCTTTGATTTTCTTGATTAAACGGTCTGACTCTACTAATATGTCGAAAATATGATACTTGTATCACAATTTCGTTTAGGGTAAACCCATTTCTTCACCTGGGTTCATTATTTAAGGAATGATATTATATTTAACAATGAAATAACCTCATTGAATGATCTGTGATCACCGTCATTAGCAATCAATTGAAATGGAACAAAATGTGCACTGTATAATTTTTTATTCTTTACTCTATAGACTCATGCTTAAACCTTGAAAAAGACCAGCCTAATTTTCATTATAAATTGTTTATTGTAAACTTTTGAAATTTTTAAGATAAGTTCTTGTAGATTTTAACTGATTTTTGAACTAGATATTCAACATGTTTTTGAAATTAGGAAACATCTGAATAAAGTAAAGAACATTTTTAAATAAAACAGCAGTATTCTTTATTGTGCACGTTGTAATATCTATACTGACATGGACTTTTCGGTTATGTTCTTCGAGAAATGTCCATACATCACGATATTCTTAAAGAACTCGCAAACTTGAACTCGGCATGTTCTCAGACCACACATGGACTGGAATCTGATCACCAAAGACATTATCTGAAAATTTCATTTTTAAATAAAGGTATAGATTTTATTGATCTTCTTCCAAGTACATTTAAAGATAAAACTGTTGAATCGGCTATACCTTATTATTTCAAGAATACTGAAACACCCATCGTTTGTTAAAAAAACAACAAACCAATTAGAAACACAATTTTTAATTAAAGCAAAATAACCTCGGATTTACAGATTGTTGAGAATACACCAATATCATGAGACTGTTCAAATTCAAAATTTTGCTATCAACCTGTCGGTCACATCGTTACAGGGGATATAAATGTTATCAAAGACTTTAGAATCTGCAATTTAATTTCAAAAGTTCCGAAGTATAGAATTCCATTGGACTTCGATTTAAATACCTGTCGTGCGTAGTCTTTGCAATAAATGGTGTAAACGAGAACATGCTGGGCCTAATATTATTTCTAACTGGAAAAAAACAAATATTTAAAATAATTGACACTCGTATATCCTTCTATAAAAGAAACATAACTTTATTACCACATCGACCTCGTTTTAACTTTCGTCTTTTAAAAAAAGGTATTCAAGACTTTCACAACAGATTTCTTTAACACCTGCTGATAAGGCTAAAAATAATGTAATTATAGTGTGACGTATATACTATATTAATGTTCAAACTAACAGCATAATAACACTAATGCTTATACACTGACTTCTTCTTCTGAGAGTGATATTGTTACTGCACACACTCTACAAATTACAAAATTTAGAATCAGTGTTCAGCCGAAACAAGACAAAGTGCCAACTATGTATTGGTTGCCTAAAATGCACAAAACACCGTACAAAGCAAGATTTATTGCAAACTCTAGTTCTTGTTTAACAACTAAATTATCCGCGCTCTTAACATCTTGTTTTTCAGCTATAAAAGAACATGGTATTGCGAAAAAGTTTTTGAAACCCCTGGCAAAAATTTATTTTGGTCTATAAAAACTTCAAATTCCGTTTTAAAGAAGGTTAAATCAAATAATTTTCACGCGTTCTGTTTGTCTATTTATGATTTCTCGCTTGTTCGCTTTTCAAGAGCTTGCAACGATGTGAATGATTTCAATGAACGTAATCTTTGCATTACAGAAAACCTTTTAAAACAAGGTTATCGGTATCACAGCCATTTTTTATGGAGATTAAATTTATAAACTTAAAAAGATAAAAGGCAATGTTAATTTCTCCCAGTTATTCGTAATAATCATCTGTAAATTTAAAAAGAAAGATTACCAACATGATATTTTAAAGCGCTCTGCAGGCCTGGTGATTAACCCATCTACAGTTGATCATTACGCTTACCTCTTTGGTAGCACGACGGTGGCAGATGTTTAAGAGTTTATGAAGGTTTATGGGGAAATCTTTTCTTAAAAGAACCTAGAAGCTCGATTTGTTTGTTTTTTTATCCCTGTCATCGTTTTCTTGCTGATTTTACTCGAGGTGCTCTGGTCTCGGTACGATCTTTGAGTACCCGCCCTGTGGCTTTGCAATGCTATAAGCTTCTTATGTTTTATATGTTTGTGTGCTTTTGCATGCAACATTGATGAGCCGATGGGTGGGTTGGAGTTATTTCACCAAGACAATTTGTACTTGTTTTGTGATATGAGAACCTGTTGGGGCAAGTGTGAGGTTGATGCACCCTATAACCTGGTTTAAACCCCCAGTGGCAATTTGTTTTGCCACTGACCGTTCCAAGGCGGTAACCGCTCTGGTTCTCACTTTCGTTGTTTGTTTTTGGCGTCCATTTTGAAACTGATTATTGTAATACCATGCTCTCTTTTCCTCTCTAAGTTTTGGCTGTGTGGGGAGGCTGTGTATGCTGGATGTGGCCATTCCTGATATGCATATTTCATTTTTTTCAACACTGGATACTTCTCTCCCTCATAATTTAAAAAGAGACAAGCTAACCAGTCTCATTGAAAAAACTTTTGCTAGAGAAAATAAAAAACTTTATCACTTGTAATGAACAGAGGGCATTCTTTACAGATGGTTCTTACGACAATTATACTTCAAGGACCTGTGAAGACCTTATCCAGGCGCTCACATTTTTATTTGACAATATTTATTTGAGATGTGGTACCTCTATTTATAAACAAGCAATAGGCATTCCAATGAGTACTTATTGTGCACCCTTGTTGCTGATCTGTTTTATACTGTTATGAAAGAGATTTTATGTTGTCTCTTTCTACCGAGCATCAGGATATCATTATTACATCCTTTAACGACACCTTAAGGTACCTTGATGATTTGTTGAATATCGATAATAATTATTTTCCATTTCTGGTTAATAATTTTTTTCCTAATGAACTACAACTAAATGAAGCAAACACTTCAGATAAGCAAGCAAACTTTCTTGATCTTAATCTTTCTATTCAAAATGGATACGTCATTACTAAAATATATGATAAAAGAGATGATTTTAATCAAAATGTAGTAATTTTTCCGTTTTTAGACGGAGATGTTCCTCGTGTAACATCTTACGGGGTTTATATTACAGCTTGTTCGCTTTTCTAGAGCTTGCAATGATGATAATGATTTCAATGAACGTAATCTTTTCATAACAGAAAAACTTCGGCTCACAAATTAAGGAAAAGCCATTGCAAGTTTTACCGCCAATACCCAGATATAATTCAAAAATACAGGTCACTTATGCAACAAGGTATTTCACAGCCAGTTTTTTTTATAGAGATTTGATTTACAAACTTAAAAATAAAAGGCAATGCTAACATCTCGCGGTTATTCGTTAAAACTATCTGTAAATTTAAGAAGAAGGGTTACCAACATTATATTCTGCAGCGCTCTGCAGGCCTGGTGATTAACCCATCGACAGTTGATCATTATGCTTACGTCTTTGGTTGCACGACGGTAGCTGGGTTTATAAATGTTTATATGGAAATCTGTTTTAAACGAACCTAGAAGCTCGAATTTCTTTTTCTTTTATCCCTCTCATCGTGTTCTTGCTGATTTGACTCCAGGGGCTCTGGTCTCGGTAAGGTCATTGAGTACCCGCCCCTTTGGCTTTTCATTGCTATTCACTTCTTATGTTTTATCTGTTTGTGTGCTTATGCATTCAACATTGTTAAGCTGGTGGGTGGGTTGGATTTATTTCACTAAGACAACTTGTGCCTGTTTTGTGATATGAGAACCTGTTGAGACAAGTGCGATGATGGTGCACCCTAGAACCTAGAACCTAAAACCCCCAGTGGAAATTTGTCTTGCCACTGACCGTTCCAAGGCGGTATCCGCAAAGGTTCTCTTTTTCGATAATTGTTTGTGGCGCTTATTTGAATTGACATACCTATAACAAACATGCATTCTCTTCCTCTCTTCTTTTTTTTTTGCTGCGTTGGGAGGCTGTGTTTTGTGTGTGTGGCGATTCCTGATATGCATATTTCACTTTTTTGAAGACAAGAAGTGATTTAAAGTTTTAAATAAATAGATTAAAGCATGAAAATAAGTTGAAAATAGTTGTATTAAGAAATATCCGTTATACAGTCATGTTATAATTTTACTTTTATTTCCCATCTTACTCAATCAACGCATGGTATCTTTTAGTGTAGTATTTTTGCCTAATGATGCATACTTTACGTCTAATGAAAAATGATTGTATTGAAATCAGTAAAGAAATAATTTGGACGATCTAATACCTTGTTGAGTATTAACAAATCTTTCGTTTTTTATTATGTATGTCATTCTATCAATTCAGATTTCCAAAGAACTTAACATTAACCTGATGTTTCCCTTCAATATTGACAGTAATCTAATCTGTATTGGTCTAGCTAACACAAAGTTTCAATGGTTACGAGATAACAACTTTTTCAAAATGTCTTCTCCAATAAACACATTTGCTAGCAAATAGGTCTAAAATGCATATATTATTTGGCGTATGACGATTTCAGTGAAACAAAGTCACGAATATCGATGGAGTTGCTGTTATGATGTATAAAACATGTAAATGTGACAGAAGTTGAAGAAATAATTCCAGGAATCACAGAAAGATTAATATCTCTAGATCTAAATGTAAACGAACATGTTTTTGTTTACTAAATTAGCTGTACCGCCATCAAAAATAATTTTTAAAAAAAATACATATATAAACGCACAAATATAAAATTATAATAGGAAGAGACTTTTGAACTATTATCAAAACATACTGGAAAAAGGTTACAGTTTGAAACATATTTGCACCATTAAAACTAATATATCCATTAACTGTCAAGAAAACCCCCTCCAAAAAGCACATTGCAGTCATATTAAGTTCAATATTTATTTGTTTGTGACAACAAACGAATAAAAAGTGTAATTATTCAAATCTTACAGAGAAGGAGAACATTGACATTTATAACTTCAATTAAGGCCTGTTGGGCAAAAAATGGTCAAATGAAGAAAAGAAAATATTTATTGAAATACTTATACGAAAACAATTTAAAGACAGATGTGGTGTTTGCATATCAAAATGTTGTAAAAGACTCACACTGAGATGAAGTTCCTAAAGAAATACTCATTGTGTTTTTCACTACGAAATATGCAGTAAAGGTATCAAATTCGTAGAAAAATTATATGACTAAGGAAGAAACATATTTACTCATTTATAGAAGCAACACAATTAAGAACTTTTTTTTTAAAATATCATTTAATTTTACAGCATTCTTAATTATTATTCAAATATTAGGCACAACATAAACTCACATATGGTTAAAATATAAAGATTAGACAATGAAATATGGAATGTAAATGTACTACATAAGTCAAACAGACTAAAAAAGGAAAATCGAAAACCATATTTTAGCAAAAGAAGATATTCATTGAAAATCTGCTTACATATGCCATTTCAGTAAAGACACAGTTATAACAAATATTAAATATAAATATTTAAAAAGAATTATTAGAGATACATATAAATATTTTTACCTCTATTTACTACACATTACCAATAATTTTGATTCAATGTGAATTTCAAACAATATGATCGGTGTAGTAAGAACAATGATAATATAGAGTAACAAATTTATAATCGTGTGACTTTTGCAACATGCATAAAGAAACACAAAATCACTTGTTGTGGAAATGTCATCATGCTTCGACAAAAAATCATTTTTATTAGAACAGATGTAAATATTACTTGAAATTTTGAAAATTTAGTTATAATTAAATAAAAATAAGCTTGGAATAAACCAAAAAAGCAGATAGAAGTACAAACTCTATAACAATACAGGGTAAAATGTATTAGATATTTAAACTGAAAATATTGAATCTGTATTCATAATACCGAAAATGTTCAAACCAAAACAGAATTAGAAACAGAAATAACATTCCCTGAAGTAAATTGGATGCACACCAGACAAAACTGTCTTCATGCAATTTACAAACTCAATTAAAACTTAAATTGTACTTATGGGAACAATCATAAAACCCTCGTCTTTTTTTATTTATTATTAGTTTAACATGTAACTTCATGCATTTTTCCATTCAAGCGTTCAAGTTTGGACCACAAATTCCGCCTTCCGGCTTATTAGAATGAGGCAAGTATCTGTGGACCAACGAACGTTATATGTTTCAGTGCACAAATATCTGTCCAGTAGTAAACCCTTGCTCTCCATTGGTACCAATCTGAATTATTTATATTGTTATTAATATTTCGTCGCAGGATACTGGATATTACCATTAAACAACAGTACCTGTTTTTATTTAATTGATGCGGATGAAAGCGAATTATTACGTTTCGTTCATTAAAAACGGTAATTGCACTCGTTTACGTGACAGCAAGTCTCTAAATAAAAAAGTAACTTATAAATGATTAGAGATCTGCATTTAAAGTCTTGCTAAGATTATCGAGAAGACAAAATATAGACATCTACTGATGCGTGATTGATTAACACTAATGAGAATATTTTACGCCAAATGAAATCAGGCGAGTTGACTCTATGTGCGTATTTAGTGCTGAATCTCTCCGCGGATATCAATAAAGATCAATCAACTTAAAGACGTTCTTGATTCCAATTATAAATAGGAAATGGTGCAAATCATTTCACGTAAGAAATGTTGACATCGGTAAATTAATTGACCACCTATTTCCATATGCTGCTAATTGTGACAGAAACTTATGATTACATGTTGCCATTAATGACTGGGAGAAAATTCAGCTAATTACGAAACGTGTTTTGGAGCAACGACGCCGCTTTTTATCTGATTATCTGATTCGTGAATCTTTGGATGGTAAAACACAATTTGTGTTGTTTTTATGATAATGATCTGAGGATAATTTGAAGCAATACAATCTTACTTTTTGTCAGCACAAGCCCCTGTATTGTATATATTTCTGAAATATATTTACCATGCTAGGAAAAGTGAAGTAATAAAGACCGTCCATCATATGGGCTGAATGTGAATCTTTTTATCAGGCAATTTTCATGTAAAAGTAAATTGCAGTTCAAAAACATTTGATTTGCATTACATTTTTATTAACATCATTTCATTTTAAGTATAGATTTTGCATACCCTCATAAAAATAATCATTTTTTTTAAGTTTCATATCACATAAAATTAATTGTGTCTGCCGCATTGATAAACCCACATGATGTTTGGCCTCGTGTTGAAAAAATTATATAATTGTTATTAACACGGAATTATGTTTTTATTGACATCTGTGCAATAACTACGCAGTTTTGTTGACTGAAAAAAGTGCCAAGATTAAAAAAAAACGCTTCGTCAATGCCGCCATGTTCTTAGGCAATGATAGTAAAAAATTGATATTTTGCTTAATCTTAACGAAGTAGTTTCAGTTGAAATAAGAAAATAGGTATATGTTCAGCCAAATTTAATTTACGATTTATAATTGTAAAATATTTCCCCATAAACCTTCACCGTCGTGCAACCAAAGAGGTAAGCATAATGATCAACTGTAGACGGGTTAATCACCAGGCCTGTAGAAGATCACGTTGGTAATCTTTAATTTTAAATTCACAGATGGTTTTTACGAATACCCGAGAAAAATTAACATTGCCTTTTATCTTCTTAAGTTTGTAAATTAAATCTCCATAAAAACTGGCTGTGAAATACCTCACTTTGTTGCAATAGTGATTTAACTGCACCAGTATTTTTTTACTAAATCTTGGATAAATTACGATCATATATAGTAGTAAATGACACTTGCATCTACTCTAACCTACAGTACAATTCTCAAACATAACCATCACATGACTATATCTGATTGACATGTACAACGCTAAAAATACAAACAAATCTTTTAAAATTGTATCGAAAGTATTAAGAAAGTAAAAGCATTACTAAAACCTTATCGTGTGGGATATCGAAAACCTGAAACACCGTTCCTTCAAATTAACGATTCGTTAATCCACTGTTCTTTTGTCAGACATTATCAGACAAAATTACATGAAATTAGAAGCTCGATTTGTTTCTTTTATGCCTGTCATCGTGTTCTTGCGGATTTGACTCCGGGAGCTCTGGTTTCGGTAAGGTCATTGAGTACCGACCCCTTTGGCTTTGCAATGCTTTTTTGGATCTTATGTTTTATATGTTTTCATTTGCATGAAACATTGTTGAGCTGATGGGTGGGTTGGAGTTGTACGAGAACCTGTTGGGGCAAGTGCTTAGAACCTGGTAAACCCCCAGTGCTAATTTTATTTGCCACTGACCATTCCAAGGCGGTAACCCCTCGAGTTCTGATTTTTGTTAATTGTTTGTGGTGTCTGTTTTTTTAGCTGATCATTTTATTTACAGATGCGCTTTCTCTTCTTCTTGGCATTTTAGGGTGGTTGTTTTTTCTGAATGTGGCAATTCCTGACATGCATATTTAAACTTTTTTTTTCAAAATACAAATAATGACTAGAACATAAGAAAACTATGTATAAAAGACGACATGTATACATCCTTTTTCTGCCGTTATTGGCAGTTTGCTGCCAATTTTAAAAACTCGTTATCCAGATATTGTCTTACAAACTGACAATATCTACACAATAGTGCGATATATAATTAGTGAAATAGTTTGCAGGTTCTTGTAACTGGAAACTTGTAATTGTGTGTTAATAAATATCAACTTGGTTAAATAGTACATTATCACCCCTTCAAAATATTCTCCGCGTTTTGAAATACGTACATATTTGTAGCCTCTGAGTCCTTTTCTGAAATGCGTCACGGTATGCTAATTTAAGTCGGAGCCATCGACTGATAGCTGCGCCAAAGGTCTGCCTGGGCTGTTATTGACGACCGGATAGGAAATTTTGGCGAAAAGAAAAAGACGCATAGGGCTAAATCTGGAGTGTATGGGTGTGGCAAGATTTTATCTCCTATGACTGATAATATTTCTTAAGCTTTTTAACATCTTGGTAATACTTACCTATATATTGGTGTTTATCTGGCAGAAATCTTTCGTACTTTCAAAATGCACTTCAAAATAAAATGCACCAGCGATAGCAATATGCTAACAGCTTTGGCAATATCATGAATCGTGTACCTGCCATCACATTCAATTATTTCCGGGACTTTTTAGACATTTGTCTTGCCTTTTACAGTCGAAGGTCCGCCAGATTATGCTGCATTTTCGATGGACTCTGTGCCAGTCAGAAAAGTCTTCCTCAATCTACAGACTGTCTCATAACAAACCTTATCGGACGTAAAAGCCTGATTTTAATTATCGAATGACCAATTTTTGTGAGAACTTTTGTACAAGCTCTAGTTTCTTAAATATTGTCAAGATGTTTCCCAACCTTTTTAAAACAATGGTCATCGACTGGCTCAAATTAAGTTACGATTGATTTAAAACTGTCTTTATATGAAGGCTCGTGTTTTTACCGTTTGAAAAGATATGAACGTCGGATTGTCCGCGATTTCGTTGTTCATCTTGAAACTAAAGTGATATTCGACAGACTGACCGACAGAAATCCGCAACACTGACAAAAGAACCCCAAAAAGCGAATAAGTTTTAAAATATAAACCCCATATGACATTGCACACGAGACAATAACATCAAAAACAAAAGTGTACACAATTTTTAAAAATCCTCTCTTCTATCATTTACTTTACTAGTTACGAAACTATCCCCAATATTAGGTTATGTCCAAGAAAGTCTTCCTGTCCCTCTGACTTGCTACCTTTACTGAGCTGGAGTTCATTAGCATATATTTTCTTGGCGCAAGATGGAAAATGTTACCATTGAAACCTTGATTATATTAAAGGCTGTAATAATGTTATCTTGATGCTCGATAGAAAAAAATAAAAACGAAATTACTTTGCACATATTTAGATTTCTTCTAATAACGCTTCTAATGAGAGACAAACTGTGTGTTTAATTTCTTGCAAATTTGTGTATAAATCGTACATTGCCTGCTTAAATGCATCACCTCCCTTGCTATTGTAAAATTTCGGACTCTATTCTCCAGCTGGAACACTCGCACCTCAGGTTATTGATAACATCGACGGGATTGAAATAGATGAAAAGAGAACCTTTGAGCGCATATTTACGCCAATAAACAGAACAATGCCCTTCCATCCCAAGCACATTATTAATGCTATTCCATGTTCAACGGCGTATGGTCCCCAGATTAAAGAATTAGTTTGCCCTTAACGAGAAAACAATAAACGAATGAACGGAAATAAGTAAGAAAAATAATTTTGACCGGGGAGCTGAGATTATAAATCCTGCTATCACTGACAACGCCAAAGGTAAAAAGGTTAAAATATTTGACGTTTTGAAACTATGGCAATCTTCTTTAAGCAATACAATGATGGTGAGGCTGTAATTGTATTTTTGGATCAAGGAATATGCGAAACTGTTAGAAGAAAATCTAAACTTGTGGTACCGATACGTTTTGAAAAAAAATTACCTGTTATGTAGAGTTCGTTTTATTTGAAAACATTATTGTAACATTGTTTTAAAAAGAAGACAAACTGTGAAATGCAAACTTTGTTGGATACCGAGTGAATCTATACATATATTTCAGTTGTTAGGAAGATATGTTTATTAAATTTATTAAAGTATAAACAAAATATGCTTTCTTTTCTGAACTATTGCTTTATTTGTAGTTTGTTGTTGTAATTTATTGTAAAAGACGGAGTACAGTTGTAATCAATATACAACTAAACATCAAGTAAGTGCGCCGTATTGTTAAAGTCTAGTAAAATGTCATCTTGATTTTCAAAAGAAAGAGCTAGCATAAAAGCTAGAGCAGCAACAAGAAGTGCACGATAAGTACACATTGCGATTTTTTTTTATAAATAGAATTACCAATATTAACAATAAAAAAAAACAGCAACTCATGCACTCTCTTACACTATCGGCTCATTACATTCACCTCTTTTATGTGCAGTAATAATTTCTCTCCCTCAGAAGAAATCAGTGAATAGCATTTATACTATTAAGAACTTTAGTTTCAATATTCAAATAGTGCATCAGTTAAAACTGCATTAAGTTATCTCAAGCTTCTTCAGCAGGTGACAATACAACTTGCTTGGTGATTGATTTATAAATTATCGAAATGTATAAAATATATATGTATCGTAAAATTGATATCTCTTTTTTATCTTCAAATAGTTCTTTGTCAATTTAAATTTGCTTGACTGACTTATCAGTTGCAACAACATAGAAAAATAAACATGTAACTAACAGACTTTTTATTTCTAATTATATTTCAGTTATGAAGTAATACAGCAAATAGATTTAATATGCATTTTTACGATGTATTCTTGGTCTAATAAACGTTGTACAGTGTTTCAGCGAGTTTGTTTTTAATAATATTACTCTGAAATTAAATAAAAATAAAACAATAAAAACTATATAAAACTTCAAATGGCATGATGTAGGCCTATGTCATTAATGAAGAAGATTAACTAACAAAAACTGCGCATCAAATTCGATGTACGATGCTATGAAAATGATTGATAGTTTATTTTAGTTTGTTTCATTGCCGAACAGGAGATCTTCGAGTCGGTTGAAGTTCTTGCAAATTCGTCCAAGTCTGATAAGTCCAAAGCTCATGTCAGTCTGCTTCGCGAGGCAGAGGTTGTTTGCACACTCCATCATTTCTGGACCCTGTAAAGAAATTTTTAAAAATGCATCAGGTTACTAACTGAAAAATATTTCTCATTGGTTACCGTGATCAACATGTCCGATATAAGAACGCAATAAGAGACAAATGTGTTTCAAATAAACATCATTAGATAAAAATTACTACTTCATAGAAATTTATTGGATCACTATGATAAAGGCAACTAGCTGACTTCAGAAGTTTATTGACTACTGATGAAAACCTTCTTATTATTTAATTATTACTGACCTTGGGTTATATTTTATTATCTTGTTTTAACTAGTACTTAGAAAGTAGTGCCAATACAAAATTAGTTTGTATTTACCATATCATCAAAGCAGATGTTGCACATGAAGAGGCATACGTCCGTCGGAGAAAAATGCTTCAGCGATAATGCTGGCATAACCGGCGTTGATGTCACATACTGTGAGCCAAGGACACACAAACATACAATTGCCACAGCCGTTACCTTCATTTTGTTCTGAAAGGAAAGGCAAATCTATAAATTTCCACTCATGGTCATTGATTTTACTTAAATGACTTTAAATTTCTTCTTCGTGTATTGGTATATTTATATGAACAGCTTTGACGAATACAAGTTTGTGAATACCTGATGATGGTCAGTATTTAAAAAATATACTAACACCGGCTGGCGACATATCATTTCGTTCTGCATTTCATTGGTTAGATTTATTTCTAAATTATCAAATTGTTTAAAGCCGTATTAGAAATAATTTGGATTTTAAAAGACTTTTATCTAATGTCGGCAAAAATAATGGTATTATAGTAATCGAATGTGAAGCTGTTTTCAAGTCATCTAATCTCAAACAATAGCAGTTGGCTAAGGGAGAGATCCTAACAATGGTAGCGCAATTAGCATGTTTAAATAATTATAAATAATATGAATAAATGCTTATCTATTTACGATATACGTTTGTAAATTTGTACATAACCTTCATTGGGGTTAAGGGTTTATGTTTAAACGCTGTGTATCCAGCTCCGACTGGATGATTGAAATTCCACCATAAAAATTGCGCAAAAGGATTCGCAATTTAATATTGTTGTTCTTTGCAATACCAACATGATTTCATTTTGAAAGTATGCACATGCTTTTGTTACAAAAAGGAATTAACAGACTTTGTGCAAATTGTATTTGTGATCAATTATTTATTATTTATTTAAGGGTTAATTATTTAGAGAATGTCATTGTCTTATTTGAATTACTGCATCCTTCCGCGTAGTATGTTTTGACAGAAATGATTGATGGTTCATGAGCCTTATCTTCAGAAACCTCTGCAATAAATATATTATGTTCGTTTTGAGAGAAGACAAAATAATTTTAAGACCGCCGAAAGTGGATCAATTTAGTTTAACGACCTTACGTACGTCCCTCCGGTCAATTTCTTTAAAGAAGTTTGTTATATAAATTAATTAAAGGTTTTCACACGCGTTTTTATTCATACCTACTTCAAGCTCTTTTAGATTTAAGTGTCAGTTTGGTAGCCTTTTTAAAACCTAGAAGCTGCTTCCTTGTCATTATCATTGGCAACCATTTACAAATGTATGCATATAAAACAAATTTCATTTTAATTTAACACATCTTTACAATGTAATAATTAAAAATGGTCATTTTACAGGGCAATAAATCTAATGTACATTTAATGATTGGATAACAATATCCAGAAGTTTTAAGTACTTCTTACATATGTACATATGCTACTGTATTCTGAAGTTAGTTTTACTTCTGGTAATATATGCATAAACTGGTTGACAATAATACTGATTCGGACGCCCTCTTCGTTTTACATGTACTCCAGAAAAAAAGAGAATACAGTGAAGAAGAATATACTTGGCATGCGTTACTGTTTAGTGTCTTCTTTAAAAATCCCCAGGAAACTCTAGTGACCATGATAACCAAAACCCACCTTGCTGATTAAAAAGCTTTGATTGAGAATATTAATCATAATTACAGACTGTCAGAACGTTTGTTCAACAGAGCTGACTAACATGCTTCTCCCAATAATTAGCGCTTTGTACATGATCATGTTACAAGTTTGAAATAACAGGTGTGAAATAACAGGTATGGTATTAAACGGTATCTTGCTGTGTCTGCATCGGGTCAGCAATAACTGCTTCTGTTTCATAGGCGATGATAGTTTGATGTAATTAGAGAACTAGTTTACAATTAGTTAAAGGCACTATATTCTTATTAAGGTTGTGTCTGTGCGACCCATATATTTATGTATGATTGTCATATTAATGTCTTACTTCATGTAGACTTTTAAAATTTTATAGCTGACGAACGCGAATTGGTTTTATATTTATGTACGATTTTCATATTAATGTCTTACTTCGTGTAGACTTTTTAAATTGTATTGTTGACGACCGCGTATTGGTTTTATATTTGTGTACGATTTTCATATAAATGTCTTACTTCATGTAGACTTTTTAAATGTTATTGCTGACGACCGCTATTTGGTTTTAATTAAATTGTAAAATATAAAACACGCATTTTGGTGCTTTAACTAAATCAAATGCCCATCCTGATAAAAATTATATTCTATATAACGCTGAGGTTTAATGAAGCAGCATGTTTCAATGATTAAAATATATCAGATACAGGGTCAAGTTTAATCGAATAATGGTCTTCCTCCAACACCTACTTTTATTAAAAAAATGTGAATACAGATGAATGTGAATAATAATAAGAAACTGGCAAGCAGAGAGCTCTTGATAAAAAGAAACTGAATACAAGATTGGATGGTGGATGCTATCTGCAGTTTCGTGTGTACGCGTTGGCGAGGAGAAATTTCGAAGTGACGAAAACACGAAAGGTCGAAATAATGCATATTTGTTTGTGTCGGTGGGTCGAAATGTCGAAGACATGAAAGTTCAAAACTGTTTATTTTTTGTGTAATCTCCTTGCGACTTTCGAGGCGAATACACGGAGGAACGAACCATTGAAGGTGATAAAACGAACAGACGAACATTTGTATTTATCACTTTTGTCGTGTTTTCGTGTATTCATCTCGAAAGTCGAAAGGCGAACACAAGAAAATAAAACACTTTCGTTACTTCAACACACGACAAATGTGCAATGTCGTCATTTTGTGTATTTTTCGCTGAGGGGAGAATGAACTGACATCAATGAAATCGGAGTTTTAAATCAATTCACAAAAACGGCTAACTGCATGTACAACTGAGTCTGCTGAGACGTCTACCATTGGTTAGTTCTGTCAGATTCAGATACAGTGTTCAAAGCGTGTAAGACAGTATCTGGTATACGCTCATGATGGGCTTTCTCGTAATTTATATAAAAAAAAAATACAAATGCTTGATTAACAAGAGCTGTCAGAGGAGACAGCGGTCTCGACTGTTTGATTCATTTGAAATAAATAATCCAATTTAAAGATTAAAAACAACAACATTCATGTACAACATGAATAATGTTAAGAAATGAATGGTAAGTGAGGAAATTGATTTCAATTAACAGAAATAATTCCTTAATGTACCACGAATATTGAACTGAAAAGGGGAATAACTGTGAAATATTTTGGAAGATAAGTAAAACTTGTTAGTAATTTATTACAGGAGACATTTAGTTTTAGTTCATTATCACTCAAATAATGTGAAATAATAATAAATTTTAACACAAACTTTCAGTAAAAGTTGGTATAAATTTGAAAATAGTGTAGGTCTTGATGAAAGTGATGTAGATTTTGATGGTGGAAAAATTATTTCAAGTATGAAGTATCTGTTGATATCTGTATTAGCTACAAATGTATGTATCAAGTGCATAATACATTACCCCAAAATCTAAGTGGAAAAGGGGATTACTTTAAAATAGTTTTAGCATAGTTATTGGTCGTGGTGGTTGTGGTGAAGATTATGGTAGTGACTATATATTCCAAGTTTCGAGTGGATAGTTTCATTTCATTTCATAGTTATGGGCCAAGTACATGTTTAAAGCACAAACTAAGTGCAAAAGGGTATAACTTAAAAACATATCCGGTAGAGTTATCTGTCTTGTTGGTAATGATGTAGATTTTGATGGTGAATATATTTTCTAAGTTTTAAAGTAATTTCTTAAGTAGATTCAAATTTACGGGTCATGTGCATACTCTGGTTATTGCAAAGTTTAAGTGAAAAGGGGGCATAGCTTGAATAATATTGGGAGAGTAATGGGTCTTATTGATAATGATGCAGATCTTGATAGTGAATATATATTGCAAGTTTCAAGGTGATATCTCAAGTAGTTTTTAAATTATGAACCAACGTGCATTTTTGGTTAACGGACGCCGCCCCAGGGCGAGTAGGATAGCTCCCTTATTCTTCCAAATGTCGAGCATAAAAATCTCCTATTATTTCTATCCGAAAGGAGATATATCCGGTAAAACAGTGTTCCCATGCCATACGTTTTGGCTGTTCGGGAAGTGGTGTATTCAGGGCCTTTCCTGATATGTATGCAAATGGACAAAAGTCTTGTCCGGTCTACAATTTGCAACACATTTCTCTACCTCCAGTACTGGCTCAAATTCCAGAATTTATTTTTCATTTTTGAATGCATATAAATGTCCATCGATACCAAATTTGTGAGTGTGCCATAAACTTTCTCATGTTTAAAAGATATTATAGAAACCCGTACCGGACAAGACTTTTGTCCGCGAATATATATTTCACTTCTTTACGATATTGCATTTATACCGCTTAGCTAAGTGGGTGTATATATGTATACTAATTTTATTAATCAGTAAGTTCAAATATTGCGAACTTCCTGCTCGTACGCACGCATGTTAAACAATGTTAAACAATGTTTGCGGACGCACTAAGTAAAACCAACAGTGCTGGTTACTTTGAAGAAAGAATTCAATTAACGTGTCCGAAAAATATCCATTACCATCCCCGTGGTTTCTAATATCTTGCTTTCCGGATTGCCTGATTGTCAAAGATCCTATGATCTTTTTGGTTTTGAAAGTAAGACGTATGTTGTGACATATAGAATAAGATTGCCTGGCGTTATTCGAATGCAATCATTAACAAGATTAGAGATTGTAAGAAGTGATTTAAACCCCGACAGATGAGTGCGTAGATGTTTTTGACATTTATAGTTTTTTCTAATTTCTGAATTTAAGTATTAGTGTCGTCCATCATTTCTCAAAACCTCTAGGTGATTTTGTTACATTTTTACAGCAAAAAGAATTATCTGCTACCAACATGACGTCATTATCACGAGATGAATTTACGTTGAACGGCTGGCGTGATTTTCATGTGTTTGATTCTTCAATTAAATCTCTTGATACACGTTCTTTAAAATTATTTTTACCAGCAAGTTCATTAAAGAAGAAACACTCTTTGTGAAAACAAGGAATAACAGTCAGAAGAAGTAGCTGCCCAATATAGTAACAATAATTAAAATTAAACGCAAGTGATAGATATCAGTATGGTTCAACGCCATAATTATAAAAGCAAAGGAAGGACAGGTAGACCAAGTTCTGAACTCACACAGATTAAGGAGAGAAAAAGTCTCTTGTACCGGCAGCTGCTTTTTTTGATGCAGTTTTCTTCTAAGAAGCAAAACGCGAAACAAGTCTTGAGTTGCATCAGTTTCTTTGTTATCATCGGCCAGTCAAGTAGCAGACTCTTCAACTAGCTGTTGCCAATCTGTACGGTCGTACAGTGAAAACTGACCAAGAAATGATCACAATACAACCTTTACTAAGCACTGTGTAAAGTTCTCACATGAATGAAATAAGTCTTGCTTACATATCGGTATTCAGTGTTCTTGAACATTATTCTGCTTGTGAAAAATTAGAAAAGGCTGCCTGATCATTGGAAAATAAACATATGGATTGCTCGAATGCGCCAATTTGGTCAAACCCTCTAGACAAAGCATTAATAGCAACATCAGCATCAGCAACCAGTAGCAACATGCTCTACACACCAAATCATGGATGCTCCAAAGGAAGGAACCCAAGATTGTTACACCAGTCAAGCAATAACTATCATGAACATGTAAAGCTAACCTTGAAAACTGGAAACGAAACGTAAGTAAGAGACTGAATAGAGTGAAAATAACCACAGTAAAACCCCTCATTAAGACCACCGTGTAATTAAGACCACTATTTCATTTTGCACTATTTTCCAACACTATATTAAGACCATCTCTATAAAGACCACTTAAGTCAAGTCTCAGGCGTGGTCTTGATAGCAAGGTTTCACTGTATATATCGGCAACTGGTAAACAATGAAGAAATGTGAGTGTTCACATTGTAGGTAGAAGTGCAGAAAAGGAGGATAGAACATACTGGCCGCATTTTTGGAGATCGGACCTTATGAGAGACAGAATAATTTCTCCAGGAAAAAAAATAAAACAATTGTTGATAACAGTGGAACAAAATGTTTCCAAAAAAAAGAAACAAGTAACACGAATATCCACATAGTTAATATTTAAGTATGCAAAACACTTTGTTGCTTGTTGGCGAGCCGAACATGCATAAGTCATGCATTAGCCAATAAAATAGATGATAATTTTGAAGAGAAAGAATGAAGGAAAATGCCCCTTATGTGTATTGCAACATATTGGATCTTTCTCTACTGTAGCCTCACATTATATTAGAAAAACAATTAGGGTGGGGGGGGGGGGGCAGTCAAGCATAAGTGTTAAGTCATTGTGTTGTATTATATGAGGAAATTGTGTTGCTTTAATCTTTACATTTACATAACGGCGACGGTTCAAGTTACGTAAGGTAAGATGTGAATGGGAAGAGGGGATTTTGTGAGATTTCTTTTAGAATATAAATTTACATGTATCTGCAATCTCTAGCTCAGTCGGTTGAAAATGTAGTTTTGTATTCAGATGCATGTACAGGATGAAACAGAAACCAAATAAAGGCATCGAATCTCCTGTGTGCAGTGAAAAGTAATCATTATTATTAAACAAATAGAAATAACAAATAACAACTTCCTTGAATCAGGCCAAACACACATGGAATGCGACAGCATGCATGCTCTGATTGAGTTTGCTGAAATGAATGCCAGTCAGTGGATCTAAGTCATTTCCATGGCCAGCGTTGTCAAGCCATGCACAATTGCTCCCATAAAATACCGAGACTTTCTTGATTTCAAACATCGTAAATCAGAGAACAAAATGCACTCATTCTGATAGAGGAGTGAAAAAAAAACTGGACACAAATGTAATGAATGCAGTTCACTGAATGTGATCCATAGCCGTGTTACTTTCAAATATACTTTGACTGATAAAGATTTTGAGAAGATACAATTCACAAAAGAAACTCAATAATCAGCAGAAGACCCACTCCCAAAGCTGTAGAAAAGCAATTTACTGATATTAAGTGCTAAAAAGACCTCACAGCCCTTTGCAAAAAAATAATCATTCCCAGCGAGTTTCATGATCTTACATGCCTCTCTCAATAGGTCAGTCAGCAGAATTGCTTGCAGAACTAGATGTTAAACAAAGAGAGTAGACACTGATGCTGTGTAAAAAGTGTAAAATTCTATAAAGGATGTTGGATAATGACTGATTTAGCAGTCATTTTGGATGTCAGGACTAAAGATTTCATATATACTTTAAAACTCCTATTACAATTACTTTATGCTTGCATACTTATTATATTATGTGATTCAGATACAAGCATTTTGCTTCATTTGTCACTATCAAATGTAAAAAAGAGTACCAGCAAAAAGCCTGTATATGCAACTGCATTATTTCTGCATGGTACATTTCTTTGGATTTCGAGTATGTGTTCCAGCAAAACCATCGTTTCTCAACATACTGCGTTATTGCACAAACAATATCTTTAAAATTATTACAAACCGTAAGAGCAAAAACAATTTTTACTTATATCTTTAAAAATACTACATGTATTGACAAATCGCTTATAGTGAACATAGAACATGTCATTTCTATTGTATATGTGAAGGAATGTATCCAAAGGATACATTTTATAGAAAATACAATGTTTTTTGTTTCCCCTGAAAAATTTTAGAAAATGGCGATACTGCGTTTTTGCTCTAACCCGACGATATGTGTTTCCGGTGCGGTTTTTATGTCAAGTATTTTTCCTCTACCAATTACTGGTGGTGCATCATTGGTACAACTACCGGTCAAATATTGATTATTAAAAGCTCCAATTTCACGAACAACTTTATTTTTTATTTCTAGTACGGTCTTTTGGAAATATCTTAGCTGAAGCATAAATTCAGAAATAGATTAAAGCCACCGAACACGACAAATATCAAAATATTGCACAGGCCTGGTTTGAATGAGCCTGTTCATTGGTAGAAATGTAAACGCAATTTCCTGCGACGCCAAATAGCCGCAGATAAAACGCAACTAAATACTCAATACTTGTGTACAATTTGCAACTTGTACAGTTAGTTCTCATCCTTCCCTGGTTGAGCGCAACTGAATATACAAATATACAGTACAATTTAGACCCATCACAAACGATTGCATGCATATGACGATGAACATGGAATCTTCAATGTGGTATTTTCAGATTTATAACAGTCCATGCTAACAGCGGCTAATTATAGAAAAACAGAAAAAAGGGTATACCCTAATATCAATTATTATTTTCATGACTGCCTTTGTGCCAAAAATGCCATATGAAAATGGAAACATTAAATGACATAGATATAAGCAATAACTTTCAAGAATTTTTTACTAATATTGAGTCACTCCATGTGGTAAAAAAATATTAATCTGACTTTAAAAAATCATTCGACTTGAAAAATCAACTTACAATAGATATAAATATTAATTATGCTGCATATTCTACCAGTTTTCCCAGAAACAGTTTGACGAGCTATGTTAATTGTGTTTAAAATGAAAATGTTTTGAACTTATCTGTGCATTTCGATATTTCTGAGGCAAGTGTTTTTAAGAGAAGGTGCAAAAATAAACATTTTGATTTATGTATCCCATAGTTATTTAATGTTATGTGTCAGGTTTCTGTTTTTGCCGAGTATAGGTAAAATGCCTAGACGATTGTTAAGGGACTGTATGAGGGTACAACTGTTGGTTTTGGTGACAAAATTATTTACTATCCATAATGTGGTTGTTTGACATATATAACAAGTTTTCAGTTTTGTCAACAACAAAAAAGGGGACATGTAAAAAATTTGGAGATACTTTATCAAATTTTTGCTATAAGAGATAAGCATGGTTGTCCATATTTGTTAACCAGATTTTAGCTTTTAGAAACAATATGTTACTACAAAACTTACTGCAAAAAAATCCCCTTAAATGTTCAACTTTGAAGATGAAAACATGCAAAGATTTGTCTCCATTTTTTTCTGCTATCCAGAAAGCATGAATTTAATTTCTATATTATAGTAAAGTTTCAAATTGACTTCATAAATCCCTACAAAAACAAACTTTACACAATGCAAGTTGTTTTTGTAAAAAGATCTTCTTAAAATTTCAGGAAAACTGATTTTAGTGAAAGAGCATATTATTTTGATGACACAATCAGATGTCTTTATAGGCATCTGAATATACCCCTTTCTTTGTCACCCTCTCTATTTTGGCAGCATCCCGCTTTTTTTAATTCCTGGGTACAACACTATCATGAGATCTTTCAATGCATCAAAGACAGAAACCTGTTGGCTATGATGCCGAATAACTAACCAAAAGTGCTCTCAAGGATGGATTTTAACAGTGAAACTAAACAAACACATCTGAACTAATATATGTAATCACAAGGAAATGAAAATACAACTAAATGATCATTACTATGTACAAATGTACATGAATTATTTTGCATTAAACTGAATTTTTTCAAAATGTTTTTTAAAAGTCGTTTATCAATACGAAGAACATACTTATAATAATAATTCTATTGTTAAGTTTCTATTTTGTAGTTATAAATAAGATAATAACTTTGAATATTCTTGAGCAATTGGTGAAAAAAAACGTAACAGTTGTTTGCAAATAAACTTGAACATTTCTTTAACCCTGGGCTAGGCGGCGTCTGCTATAATATGAATTTACTGTCCATGAACAGGCTCAATCAAACCGAGCCTGCAATATTTTCATATTTTTAAAAAAAATCTGCGATGCTGGCCCTGCATTACAATAACTACCATTGAAAATACTTAATGAGACCCGTATTCCTTTTTCCTTTATTCCCCAATCAAATCGAGCCTGCAGTATTTTCATATCTGTCGTGTTCGGTGGTTTTCAAAGTTTCTTTTTCATCTATTTTAACATTGTCTTGCTTGTTGCGTTATGGTATTAAATCTCTATTCAGGTGGGACTTTTAAAGTAAATAGAACTGAGATAATGAATAAATGGTTCTCACATATGAATCTACTTCCCTTAAACTAAACATGCTTTTAGAACATCTGAAAAGATCAGAGAATATCAAATATTTAGGATATCATCGCGGTTTCTTTTCATTATTTGTACTTGTAGACAAATCAGTAATGGACGGTTCATTTCTTATTTACTTCAAGCAATTCACGACGTTCTAATTTCCTGTCTGTAAAGGTTATACCACACGAAAATTGTTATCGAGTTTGAGCTTAAAGTGTTGAGCAAAATAGTCATTTTCTGGACACATGAAACATCAATATTTCAGAAAACCAATCTAATACTACTAATTGTTTCAAGAATTGTTTCGTTAATTTTTTTGTATTAAAAACAAATTACTTGTATTTAATCTGGAAATGTTTGATCAAACATAAATATAAGAAGGAAAAAAGCAACAAAAATATGAAGTTGTCTTGTCTCAATTTTTTTTTTACCATTACAAGATATAAATATGTTCCCCCATATTAGAAGATTAAATTAACAAAGGCTTTAGAACTATATAAAAATCGGATTGAGAAATATTTTAATCATCTTAATTCATTAGAAATATCCCTTTATTTTATTAGTAAGACATTGTGGCGTTGATGGTTTGTTGCTAGTGTCGATGTTTTGGTCTTGATGTGTTTAAGACTCATTACAGAAGCCATTTTCTGCGTCATTGTTGTGAGAAAAAAAAACATGATTAATTAAAAATAAAAATATAAACCTAACAAAAAAGAAAATAAGAATATACGAACATTTTTTGTGTATTGATATAAACCTTTTAAATATAACCATAAAAATTATATTTCTTTTAGACATTTATTTATATACTACCTATAATAATACTACCAATAACATTAAGGTTCATAATATGTTTAATATTAAGTTTGGAATAAACCGAATAAATTTTGCCATTTAAGGTGGAATGCGCCGATTTTTCAACTTTCGAGTATTTTAATGAAAATTTGCATGAAGTTAATTGACCATATTTCCGATATGGAACCGAATATTTCTGTTTTAATAATATTGTACAGAATCAAATTCTCTTTCCACTGATTTTCAAAATAAAATTTACAAACGAAATATGCAAAAAAATCAAAATTTTATTGATAAGATTTTTTGCAATTCCGAAAAATGCGACGAAAATTTAGTAAAACTCCACGTCATTTTTCAGGTCGAAACGGCGCTTTTCGGCGACGTCACGCGTAAATCTTGGGTGAAAACTCATGAAAGTTACATCAGTGGAAAGAGAATTTGATTCTGTACAATATTATCAAAACAGAAAACGGAACATTCGAAATACATCAAAGTTACAGCAGAAAACATTCAGTTACGGTTCTTTTGACGTCATGTCCAAAAACTGCCGTTAGTGATCATCTTTGAAGACCTGTATCTTTGAGACAAAATAAAATATTTTTACAAAATATTCGGTTCCATATCGGAAATATGATCAATTAACTGCATGCAAATTTTCATTAAAATACTGGAAAGTTGAAAAATCGGCGCATTCCACCTTAAAAATTATGAAATATAATACGTTATCAATGTTGACGTTTTTCTTATAATTATTTCAGGTATATTTCTATAACTACAGTAAGTATATACGTTTTCATCACCAACAAAAGCATTACTTACCTTTGTCAGAAGTTCGTTCAAATAGCCTGAAGTAATTGTCTCTAAGGAGGATAGACGCACTGCAAGTCTTTTATGTGATCTATTATATGTCCATCGTTATGCGGATAGTGTCGCTTTTCTTCCTATCAAGGTTTTCATTGGAAGTCATCTTGAAAATTCGCTAAATCATATTTCCCGATAATTTTTTCTGATAGTGAGTGCTCTTGCTAATTGAACTTGTTTCTAGGAGTAGCACTTATCTGTTTTCAAAATATGTAAATACATTCTGTTATCAATTTCATTTGTAACATTATGTATGAAAAAATAGAGAATATATCTTTCTAAACGTGTTAAAATGAATCAATACGAATGATGCATTGTATTAGTACTAGTATTTGAAATTAAATCCTGAAATAACTATTCCAAGGAGATGATATAGTATTTTATTAATTAGTTTTGGTTTATCATATTCTAATATCTAATTTAAAGTTTAACTGATGTTTGTAAATTTATAATTTTAAAGTGGTGATCAGACGTGTGCCTCTTGATTTTGTTGATTTTTACAGCGTAAATTAAGTGTAAAGCCCATATAAAGAAAATAATGTTAGTTGATTAAAACATGGTAACCGGTATTTTGCAAGAGTATTCATAGCAATATCGCAAAGATCGTCATTTGTAGCTTTATCGTCCGGGTTCATTTATACATGTACTATCTTTGTACTTTAAAAAGTAGGTAATATTTTCCAGTTCTTAGAAATCTTAATTTGAATGTTTAAATTTAAAAACTCTCTTTTTCAGTTTTCAACTAATTAAAATTTAGTAACTGGGTGTATAACAAAATGGTTGAAAACTAAATTTCAGCATGCCTTATATTTTTAACCAATATTGTATTTGGTATAAACTTTTACCGTTAATTTAAAAAAAATAAAGGACGGCGATGGCTTTTCATAATGAAAACAATTAAACAGTTAACTGAAATTGGGGTAAAAACTAAGGAATGCGGCGCATGTGTCCATCAATATATATTGAACTCCATTTACTTAATTATACAGTCAAAACTGTATTAAGCAGCAGTCCAGGGTAGTGACAAAATAAGCTATTCAACACAGGCGGCTATTCAAGACAGGTAACAATTAGAACAAATGTCAGTTTCGGACATATTCAAACAGGCTGTTTAAGAGAAATGATAGCTGAATGCAGATGGCGTCTAAAGCAGGTTCAACTGTGATGTTTTTTTTAATCTGTTTTCATGACAATCAGTTCTGAAATATTAATAAAATGTCTCAATATTTCAATAGAAAACAACGAATTTAAATGTTAAAATAAATAAAAGACCCAATTTTTAATAAGTACAGCCTCGATACTTGTCTGTTAAAATGTGTTGCCATGGGAAGCAAATAAGATGTTTTCAGTATAGTATTTTTTCTGCCAGTTTTAAGATGGGTGGTTTCAGCAAATAGTTTAATCACCCTAACGATATACTTCCTGCTTTACAACTTTAGCCTTTGGCATTCTCTATGATATACAGGTTTTATATTATTGGATCCTATGTCTAAATTGTTTTTTTTGTTCTGTTTCGCCCATTGTTTTCTCGTTTAGTGTCAACCAATTATTTCATCAGGGGATCAAAATAGAAAGTTTTAAAACCTTTGATGGGGAATTTAGAACAAATATTAGTTTGTATTATTTTATTTATTAACAAAATAGATGAGAAGGGAACTTTGAACGTCATCGAACACGACAAATATGAAAATATTTCTAAACTAAAATATAGTACTGGTAATCCAGTTTAACACATGTTGGTTGTCTGAAAGAAACATGGAGGAAGTCCAACGAATAAAATATTGACCATACAATTACTTAAATAGAAACCCTGTCTTGCTGGAAATCCAAAGAAAGCTCTGTTGTATTTACATGGTTTATATCCCAAGTTAAGTTGCAAAGTACAGTCGGACCTCTGTACGGTCGCGTCGAGTTCGAATTATCGAGGTTCGACTGTAAATACAAATAACAATTTATATCAAATTAATTACAAAAAATAAAATAAATAAATAAAAGAACAACTCTTAATGCAATATGGTATTATTATTGTTTTGCAAATATAACATAATGTTATAATCTTCGATAGTTCAATACACTCTACAATAATATTGGATTTGACTACCTACTCGTATGATCCTTTGAGTCCTGCAAGACACTAAAAATCTAACCTTATAGTCGTCATTTTAACATTTTGTTGGTGTTAGGCAATAACATATATTGCAGACATATAAATCACAATAGGACTAACTTCCAGATGTTTTGAGAGTTTACTTCATATGTTACTAAAATAGATATTTTAAAAGCAAAGACTTTTAATTCTACTTCTTTATTTTCTTTGTTTGCTTCGGCAATGTTAACTGAGGCAGATGCCCCGGTAAGACATTCTCATTTGATGAATAGACAATCTAATAAAAATTGAAAACCTTTAAGGAAATCTTCCCCTTTTTTAATTTGCTAAAGTTCGATAAAATCGCGTATATGTATATCGTTTTCCTCTGGATTTTGTGAGATAATCCCATGTCAGCAATTAAGCAAGATCTAAGATCTGTGCTCAATCTGGAGATAAGTCTCAAATTTCAAGCATCTGATTGGCTGAAATGGCGATTGGTGCTTGAGATTTGAGACTGATCTCAAAGCTTAGTTTTATGATCTTGGGCCCTGAAATTGGGAACAAGTCTCAATCATTGGCAGGTGATTGGTCAATTTGAAGAATGACCCAAATCTTCATTAGTTTCTATGTTAGACCTGTGATGATTTACAAATGTGTTTCAGTCTGATGATTGACAGCTGTGTTTCAATGATTAGACAATCAGTTCTATATTGTAGTTTTTATGTCTAGCTAACAAGCTCTTCTTGTTCGAGGCGACTAAAGTTTGACATTATTCTATCGATTTCTCTCTCTTTTAATCGAATTAGCAAGAAAACTGTTATTAACGATTATGTTTTTTCCCATTTTCTAATTTCTAATTCTTCGTTACCATCTTTTTTTTAAATATTTCCTGTTGAAGAACTTATGGCTGATTGCAATGTCAAACAATTTTAGTCTATTGGTTACCACTTTTCTAGAATGTCACGTATCATTTGTGACACATAGATCTCCTTATTGATGTAACATGTCGATTGGCACATAGTTATGGTTTGTTAACTCTCATTGCCAGTCTAGTCCAAAAGTCAAACAGTCCAAACTGTTTTAAAATATATGATTTCAAAATCAATTTCTTAAGTCCAACCTCTTCTACAGCGACAAATATACACGATACTTGGCAGATTCTCAGACAAATGAAATACTAAAAATACTTTGAAAAACTGGGGAAAATCTTATTTCTATTGTAAATGGATGTTTCAATGTTTCATTATGCCTTTAGTCAACAACTTACTTCTGACAAAACGCAGAAAATTATTAATGGTTAAAAGAGGCCACAAATACATTTCATTGACAAACATTGCCGTTCATACCATCAAACGTTTGGGATGGATCAAAATTGTACTGTTTATTGGGTAGTAATAAGCATTTCCATTACTGCCCATGAACAGGCTCAATCAAACCGAGCCTGCAATATTTTCATATTTGTTTTGTTCGAGGGTCTTCAAAGTTCCCTTTTCATCTATTTCATACCATCAAAGCAAAATTTACATGTAAACCTTCCAAAACATGTGTACCAATTTTGAGCGATCATTGTCAATTGAAAGTCCCCTGCGAGTATAAACGTTAACTGACAAAAACTTCGGAGTGATAACAGTAAAACATTGGACGTAGATCATTACCAATAACAGTAAGAATGTCAAATCGTTGTGTATCAAATATTCTTCAGAAAGTAATAATATATGCATTGGGTGTCCCAAAATAGCGTGTAATTTACCTAAAAAAAAAAAGTAAATGCATTAATTGTACAATTAACATGTGTATAATGTACACAAATATGTCCAGCATATTTACAGAAAAATTCATATAAAAGAGCAAAATTTATATAAAAATATGTAAGCTTATATCTGCCGACTAAACATTGTTTCACGACTTTTCGAAATAGTCTTCACCTTGGAACCCATTTTTCATGCCGACGCAGCCACTCTTCAGAAGATAAAAGATGCAATCTATAAAACAATTAGCCTTCATCTAACAAACATATCGGCATACTTACAGATTTTAAACACGATGTTAGACAGCACGTGTACACAGAATTTCAATATAATGTATTTTTAATAATTTGGTTTCCTCTATGTTATAGCCATGTGATATTAACCCTGTGAAATCAATAACAAATCTTCCACTCAAGCAATAAATAAATGCATGGTAAACTTTAAGATGATCCTAGTTTTTCCGGTTTCAAGCTTTCCCCGGGAGACATCGTTACGGAATCCTGATATGCGACATTCGATACAGTACCGCGTGCACTATAACTAGAGAATTCCTTATCAGATTTCAGATTGTTTCGCAAATTAGGGCAAATGATGTCTGTTTCTTTATCCCCCTTGAGTATATGTTGTTGGAGTTTTCCGCAAAAGTTTTAACAAATTATATTATTTAACTCTGCTCAATTTACTTGTGTTTATGTAGACGTCAATGGCACACCCTGACTATGACAGTTAACATTGCCATTCTTTATGGGGATCACAATGGAAATAAGGGGCATACTATCTCATGTTTCCCTTTTTTGTGTTATATTTGGTGTATAATGTTTTTAAATGGCAGCAATATGTGATATATGCAATAAATGATCTCATTTTAATTCATTTCTATTTGAATATCATCTCATGCCAAGCAGTCTTGATCAAATTTATTTTTATTGTATTGTAATGTTATTTATATTTGTTATTTAACCCATGTTGATGTTAATATTATACTGAAATCCATCCATCCATCTTCGTTCTTGATTTCTTTCTCATTTTGCTTGAAAATACATGTATTATAATGTAATTAATCAAGTGAATTCATATTGGACTTGTTATTGGGCCAATGGTATTTATATTGGCCCGAGTCCAATTCATAGTTCTAGACTTTAAATTTGCTAATTTACCGGCCTGAAGAGATAAAGTGTCGACTCTGATTCTAATGTCTGGCATCTTCGATCAGTCTATGTACATTAGTGACCTGGTTGGTATAAGCTACCAAGGACATGCAGATAATTAAGGTTGTTTTGTTTTGAATACAAAAAACAACCGGAACATTCCTACACACTGTGGCAGCCAACTCTCTTGTTCATCCAGTGTAAATTTAGTTAATATCAAAATTTATCCAAAATAAATTTTCTTTTCTGGCACATTCCATCCAGGACTTCTGCATGTAATACGGGGAAAAGCCCGAAGGTGACCCGCGAAGCGGGTCGCCTTCGTTGGCTTTCCCCGTCTATAGACAATGTGTACATGTTTAAAATAACAAAATCAAACAAAATCTGTCAAAAATTCAATAGATTTCTGATGTCTTACTCTATAGTTCATCAAGATTTCAAAGTTGTCTATTCGTGTGGGCCGCCATTGTTGTTGTTGTTTTTCCAGACTGGTTTCACATTCTCTCAAATTCAACGACTGATTTAAAACAGAAAACCAATAACCCGTCACAATTTCGGAGAGTTTATGGGGAGATTACCGAAACAGTCTGAAAAGCGGTATAAGCACTATCGCGGTAGTCTGTTTCAAGATAGAACCAAGCGCTGAGTTGGCGATACAAAAATAATTAGTAATTTATATAGAATTCTCAAAAGCGTTTATCAGAGTCATTTTATGTGTTATAAGATTTTTTTAAATAAAATGATATGTAAATGTCCTGTTTTCCATTAAAATATCAATCAAATGGTTACTTATTTACAATTGAATGTTATCCTGGACAGTTTAAGCCTAAAAATGTAACAAATGTTCTTTATTTTTCATTTTTCAATATTTAATAGTTAACAAGAAAAAGTATTTAAAGTTTTGTGTAAATCATTAAGGAAACTTTTTACTGTCAAAAGATAATAAATGCCCTACCTATGCTTTAAACATTTCAAAATAGCAGGTGCTTTGCTAAATGAACACAGCGACGGTCTGAACCCAAAACTTCAGTTAGGTTATATAATAAACATTCAAAAACAGAGAAAAACACAGATAACATTTGTTCATTTGACCACATAACTGACCATTTACATTCAAAGATTGTTAATTTAAACATCATCGTGCAGGAAGCAGTAAATGTGGAACTGTTTCTACAAGTCAACAAAAAATGTAATGAAACTGACCATTATTACACAAAAACTATTCCAGGATATGCGACCACACACACACAAAATTTAATGTTAAATGTCATCAACTGAATTAAATACAAACACTCTAGAATGTGTTAATTCATTCCAATCTGCAACAAAATATACAATGTCATAAACTATTAACCTAGAGACACACACTAACAAACACAAAACAATCATGTAAACAAATCTCAAACAAAATAACAAAACAAAACAAATTGTAACCAATCAGGTAACGTTTTTACTACTTAGATAAATTTACAGCGAGTTTCAGCACTGTTGATATAGCTGACGCCCTTTACAAATCTCTGCATGTCCCTGGAGATGGCAGTTGTTTTCTCCAACTGCATTAGTTATTAGTTTTGCACTGAACATGTTTTATTTTCCAAAATCTACAATGTAAAAACATAGGTACAATGGTTTATGGACAATATGTCTCATTGTCGATATGCCCCCAACCCCACCCCAGACAGATAAGCAGACCTTAGACCAGGATGGGCGAAATTTTCTGCCCAGAATGGCGGACAATACTGCCCCGTGTTAAGACAATACAACACACATTTAAAAAAAGCTAGACTGTATATCTTTCAGCAAAATGACCTTATGTTCCCACAAAAACATCATAAACTACAGTTTGTATGTGCTTTGTAACATTATAGCATGAGCACAGTAAAGTTTTCCTTTTGCTTTCTTGATAAATTTGGAAATAAATGAATGTAAAAACTCTTGCTGTTTAAGTTAAAGTTTTGTTACCAATTAAAAAAGACAGTGTCTATTCTTTAAAAAAAATCAAAGATTTCATGTGACCCGCTGTTCCTTGTTGTAAATGCTCGTGAAAAAGGTGTGTAAGTAAAACCTGAATTGGTTCTATAAATTTGAAAATATCCTCTAAGACTATGGTAACACTGGTTGGTAGCTTTTGGAAAAAAAAATATTGGTTTGATGGGCCATAAAGTATTCCTTGTTTGATTTCATATCTGATACAGTCTCTATGGGTCAGGTCATCCGCTGTCTTAGACCTAAACATCAGAAAATCCTGGGCTGCATCGTCTATTGGTCATAATGACGTAATTCTGTACAGTGCAACACATGTTAGTTATATTTATTTTGTATTTTAGGTATTGAAAACAAGCTTTCCCCGTATAGGTAGCACCTATTGTTATATTACTCAATTTAACATGCCGGTAAGTTGTCCAAACTAAGCTTTGGTACTTTTTGCTGAATAAACTTGCTCAAATCAAGAGTAATCCATTAAAATTCACTGTTTTTCTTTTAATTTCAAGAATTCTTGCTGCAGACATCCGCGTAGCTGTTGTACTGGTGAGTTAGATAAACTCAGAGTTTTATTACACAGAAGAGTTTTATTACACAAAAAGATATCACCAAAATCAGCAACATAGACTTATCCTCTGCCGCTTTGCGTAACTGCACTTCTACTGCCCAAAGTCATACTATCTTTTACCATTTTATCCATATAAAATTGACATAGAAATTCCAAAATGGCGGCATTTATGTTTTTGAAAGAAAGTGATTCTATTCAATATTGGACCAGTTCATTATCCAATCAGAATCATGCAATCTCATATTGGCCCAGTAAAACATGTATTGGACCAGGCTATCTCGTATTGGCCCAGTGGAGGTTTCATATGAATTGAGTGCAACCCATATTAAGTTGGACTGCATTGTACATATTGTGTCAATATTATTTTAGTTAATTAATAAAGTTTGGTTTAAATGATGATGAGGTAGAGGAGGAAGACGAAAAGGATAATATAAGTTGGAGGAGGAGGACGAACAGGATAATATAAGGTGGAGGAGGACGACGAACAGGATAATATGAGTTGGAGGAGGCGATGAAAGAGGATAATATAAGGTGTAGGAGGAGACCGAAGAGGATAATATGAGGTGGAGAGGGATGACGAAGAGGATAATATGAAGTGGAGGAGAAGGACGAAGAGGATCATATAAGGTAGAGAGGAGGATGAAGAGGATAATATGAGGTGGAGGAGGAGAATGAAGAGGATAATATAAGGTGGAGAAGAAGGACGAAAATGTTAATATGTGATGGAGGAGGAGTATGAAGAGGATAATATGAGGTGGAGGGGATGACGAAGAGGATAATATGGAGGAGAAGGACGAAGAGGATTAAATAAGGTGGAGAGGAGGATGAAGAGGATAATATGAGGTGGAGGGGGAGGACGAATAGGATAATATGAGATGGAGGGGGAGGATGAAGAGGATAATATGAGGTGAAGGGGGAGGATGAAGAGGATAATATGAGGTGGGGAGGATGAAGAGGATAATATGAGGTGGAGGGGAGGACGAAGGGGATAATATGAGGTGGAGGAGAAGGACGAAGAGGATACTATAAGGTGGAGGAGGAGGATGAAGAGGATAATATGAGGTGGAGGAGGAGGATAAGAGGATAATATGAGGTGGAGCGGGAGGACGAAGAGGATAACATGCGGTGGAGGAAAAGGACGAAGGGGATAATATGAGGTGGAAGGGGAGTATGAATAGGATAATATGAGGTGGAAAAGTAGGATGAAGAGGATAATATGAGGTGGAAAAGTAGGATGAAGAGGATAATATGAGGTGGAAGAGGAGTATAAAGAGGATAATAATTATGAGGTGGAAGAGGAGGATGAAGAGGATAATATGAGGTGGAAGAGGAGTATAAGAGGATAATATGAGGTGGAAGAGGAGGATGAAGAGGATAATATGAGGTGGAGGGGGAGGATGAAGAGGATAATATGAGGTGGAGGAGGAGGATGAAGAGGATAATATGAGGTGGAGGGGGAGGATGAAGAGGATAATATGAGGTGGAGGGGGAGGATGAAGAGGATAATATGAGGTGGAGGAGGAGGATGAAGAGGATAATATGAGGTGGAAGAGGAGGATGAAGAGGATAACATGAGGTGGAGGGAGAGGATGAAGAGGATAATATGAGGTGGAGGGGAAGGATGAAGAGGATAATATGAGGTGGAGGGGAGGATAAAGAGGATAATATGAGGTGGAAGAGGAGGATAAAGAGGATAATATAATGTGGAAGAGGAGGATGAAGAGGATAATATGAGGTGGAGGGGGAGGATGAAGAGGATAATATGAGGTGGATGGGGAAGATGAAGAGGATAATATGAGGTGGAGGAGGAGGATGAAGAGGATAATATGAGGTGGAGGAGGAGGTTGAAGAGGATAATATGAGGTGGAGGGGATGACGAAGAGGATATTATGAAGTGGAGGAGAAGGACGAAGAGGATAAGTTGGAGAGGAGGATGAAGAGGATAATATGAGGTGGAGGGGGAGGACGAAGAGGATAATATGAGGTGGAGGGGGAGGATGAAGAGGATAATATGAGGTGGGGGAGGATGAAGAGGATAATATGAGGTGGAGGGGAGCGTGAAGAGGATAATATGAGGTGGGGGCGGAGGACGAAGAGGATAATATGAGGTGGAGGACTGTACTGAAATCAGTAAGGCATAAATGGCTCTCCTATTTGTTACTGTTCCAATTGTTTCAAACGGGTATAATGCTAACAGCTACTGTGACTGTATTCTGTAACACTTTAGATACTTTTTATGTTCCACCTACAAACGGAGTGTGCAGTATTAAGACTTAGAAAGCTTACGGCCTCTGGCAACTAAAGCACTATCCCCTCCACCTCGGGCCAACAGTTTTACTGTTCCGACTTCACATATGAATTAACTCTTTCATTACCTGATCAATTACTGTTATGACAGTACTTGCATACGAAAAAGGAACAAGAAAATAGTTTTGCAAATGTATATGTTAATAATTAAACTTTCTCAATTTGAAAATCTTTTAACTGTATCACACTGCCAACATTTTATATGTCTAAAGGTTTTCAAATTGTTTTTCTGTTATTTCTGTTATTTCTTTACTGTTTACGTTACGTCAGAGCACGCGAGGGAAATAGTCGAAACTATTGACCGGTCAACAGTTCCCAAACGTGAACATTTTTAAAATTTCAGAACAATAATACCTTATGCGATATTCTTCAAAATTAGACTTAAAAAAGTTTGGTATGTAGCTTGTTCTGGGGATCCCTTTGATGAACAATTTCTTGATATCAGCTAGAGGAATGTCAAAACGGAAGCCGTTTTACACAATAAAGATGAATGTATTAATTACCACGATAGCTGACATGAGCTTCCTACTAATTGCTTTCCTAGACGTTGTCGTCATAGATAAGCTGCCATATGCATGTGTATTTTGTTTAATTGTATTTTCATGTAGCCTGTATATCGCGTGTTTTCTTTAAATAATAAACAGAGAAATCTTGAAAATAAAATTGAAACTTGCTTTTGTTAGTGTGGAAGAAATGTAAGTGTGAGATGACAAGATATATCTAATTTCTAATATACTCAATGTCTGTTACTCAGGCAACAAAAGACAAACAATACTAGACACTCTATAAAACACCAGCAATAAGTGTTGGTTTTTCTGAATGTAAGGATACGTGACACTTTTCATGTCAGGTCAGGATTAATGTAATTTATTATTCTATAACTATGTATGATGTCTTCCTGAGATATGCGCTTGTGAGTTGTTTTATACAAATAAGTTGTTACTAATAACATACATGTAATAGTATAAAAGTAATTTGATTTCATGAAGATGCTGCTTTATTAAAATTATATTTAAAAGTCTGTTTCACTTATCAGTTGAAAAACTAAAATTTGGGCGCAGCATATTGTTGACTATCGATTTTCCATAAGGTCTATCCAGTTGGAAGCTCTTTTGGAAGAAACTTTGCGATATCCCAAAACCTCATTGGCTACCAGTATGTATTTAAAGCACTGGTTGATAACAAGAAAACTAGGTTTGACTATATTTGTTTAATTATCAGTATACATTACTCCATGTAAGGCCAGAGAAAATAAATTATTAGATTCTCATCCGGATTTTGAGAAAAAGGGGGCGGGTGGACACATTTTTATTTTTATTAACGAAATACCTGAGAACAGAAGTAAAAACTAACTTAAAATTTTGAGACAATGGCATTTATAGTTACCAGAACCTTTGGTCAGGAATCTAGAACTACCGGGATTAGTCACCCCTGAATTTATCGATTATGTGCGCCCCCTTCCGTCCGCCATTTTGTTTTTCATGGAAGCCAGTGGAAAAAACGGTGGTTAAAATCTGTCGGAATCTTCTTTGCTAGTTAAAAATTAGCCATAAAATGTTGTTTAATATATAAGGTAGGTGTCATTTTATCTCATTTTACTGAGTTTCCCATAATTATGCGTACTTAATGGTTATTTTAATATTTATTTGTCACACCTTTTTTGTTATTTTGTTCATCAACGAGCCGAGTCATGCCAATGAATGCAGGAACCTAACAACAAATAGAGGTAATAGCGCTCAAATGAACAAACGATCTTGTCAGACACAGTCCGTTGATGAGGTCCATCATAATATTAAATTCAGTTTCGAATCCTTGACCGCAAATTCCAGTTCACAAATTCGCCTTAAATTTGCAAATGGCGCCGAGCGTACAATTAATGGTCGTTGTATGTTCGGCTTCTCCTCAAAAGCAAACTGTGCATTTGCATTGAGGTTGTTCGAATTCAATAAAGTGATTCTCCTTGAAGAGGTACATACTAATTTCACATGTGTTAGACATCAATTAACGCTAGATTACTGAATTGAAATAAGGCATATTTAGGTCATTATTGCAATGGCGCCGAGCGTACAATTAATGGTCGTTGTATGTTCGGCTTCTCCTCAAAAGTAAACTGTGCATTTGCATTGTGAGTGGTCGAATTCAATAAAGTGATTCTCGATGAGGAGGTACATACTAATTTCACATGTGTTGGACATCATTTTACGCTAGATTACTGAACTGAAATAAGGTTATTTATGTCATTATTGCAATGGCGTCCGAAACATGGATGAGGCCAGAAATCTACATGTATAAAATGAATCTTGACAATCTGTTTATTATTTTCAGTTCTGGGAACAAAATGCCACGTAAGAAAAGTTACCGGTTGTCATCGTCGTCCGACATTCGGAAGAATTAAAGAAGGGTCAAAGAAAAATCTGATCTGGATCTACATTAATCATTTTTGATTATGAATTGATGTTTTTGTCAAGAGATTGTTTTACATTTGTTAAATATATTAGTTATTTCCATTTGATGAAAATTGTATGTCATTTTTCTTGGCTGAAAATAAATATATTAAATTGTCAAGAAAGGATGTTGTTTAATTTAAAATAAAATACAATAATCAGGTGAACCAGGTCCCTTCGCCATGCCAGAATTTTTAATAATATTTATTTTTACTTTGCATAATATTAGCAGACAGCAAAATTATGCCCGGATTATGTCTTTAATGTTAAATTGAATCATAAATTAAACAATTCAGATGTTGATTTCCGTGAAACGCCCGACGTCGTAGTCTACTTTCACTTTCATTTTTAGATGATAGCGTAACTATGAATATTACCTCAAAAACCATTGATTGTCGGACGAACTGTATACTGATCAACATTAACACTGAAGTATTACTGAAATTAAATATTTGAAAGAAAAACGGAAAACTTTTTGAAAGTTAACAAAAACAAACAGCAGATAAAAAATGATCGGGCGAAATCGCCGCGACGGCGCGATGTCTGTATTTAACTCGATATATTTCCTCCTGCCTTTATTTTGTTAAAAATATATATGAGGAGCTAGTACGAACAGTTTTTGTTTTTCGTTAAAAAACTCCCAAGAAAATCGGTAAAAAACTGTTTAAGTTACGAATTAAAATGTAAGACACGGGTATGTGAAAAATATTCTCTGCGACATTTCAAAACCGAAAAAAAACAGAAGATTGTCCGTGTTTAACTCGAAACTTTTCGTATTTAATGTCGGTTTTCCAAATAAATGTTTGTATCACTAAAAAGAAAAAACAGTTCTTGATTATTTAATGAAAATTTGAAGAAAATCGAGAAATTACCGGTATTGTTGACGCTATCAATTAAATTGTACGACTGGGGTACTTCGATTTCTGACTATCTGCACTTTGCGCTCGGTTAACTTGACTAGCGCGTTTGTACAGGTAAACCGTCGTAAGAAAATCAATAGCACGACATACATATTTCAATATTTTATTGACTATCGCTATCGTTTCTAATCCCGTTAGTTCAACATTCCTGCTTTGCTGTAGAATATTCGTCAATCTTTTTAATTTCTTCAAAAAATCAGGATAACAACTTAACAAAGAAGCAGGTTGATGCCTATTCTTGCTTGAAAAACCGTACCAGTCTTTAATAGTGACACTATCACCTTCGATAAGCTTTTTAAATGATGAACATTTTATATATCCGGGATGTTCTAAAACCTGTTCTGTCTGGAACAGAATATGTTCCGATTTTTTGCCAATAAATTTTTTCGGGGCGGGTGGTTTTGGACAGGGGCGGGCGGGGATGAGAATCTAAAATATTTTTTCTATGGCCTAACGGCTAACGAATTGAAAATTTCCTTTAAGGATCATTTGGTCGGTTGGTTTACGGACGGACGGACAAACAGACTGATTCTCTCGAAATAACATGAAATGAGCATAACTGCTGACTTCCGGGCGTTTTGTACTCATATATAGTATTAACAACATATTATATGTTGTAATAAATCATTAAATATGAAAATGTACGAAACAAAATGTAAGCTTACCTGAGTTTTTTTTTAATTCAAACAGTTTATTTAGTGATGCTATATTTTATTTTTCATTTAATTTGTGGTATTTGCACATATCTGATCATTTTATAAAGCGGAAAAATGTAGTTATCTTTTCACAAAAGTCAATTTTATCTCCTCTTTCCTAAATAACGATGAGATCGATAATTTTAACATTAAAGTCTCGAACAGATTATTTTGATTGTTAAATGTAAAAGTTTTAGGCATGAACAGAAGGCAAAACACTACCTGTTAAGTCCATTAACGAAAAAAATCATTTTGCAAATTACTTCTCTTTTAATTAAAGAAAAAACAAAATCCAACGCATATTTTTCAATAACCACGTAGTTTGTTATCTTATTTCTTTTTTTTAAGCCGATAGACACTGAACCGACAATTCGAGATAAACATATTGGTGATCAAATTTCTCTAGATATTTGCATTCGCTGGTATCATTAATGTAATAGGAGTTGTCCGTGTTATTTTTACCAAGTTTTCATTTCTCAGTTTATATTTTTATTGTTTGACAAAATCAGCTTCATCGTAAGTGTGACCTAATTTGTTTTCTTAAAACAAAATTTGACTTAAACAAAACTAAATTTGTTTACTAAAAATTAATAGATGTGTAATCGGTTTAAAAAGTTAAAGAGACAAAAATCCGATCGTCCAGTTTTATCACTCCATTATACCAGGAGCTTCTGGTTCCTAGCTTAATACAATTTTACCAATTGTTAAACCGAGGAGACAATCAAGTTCCCTTCAGAACGTCAAATATTTGAATTGATAAATTACACAAATTATTTTTACATGTGGCACCGTAAATATTCATAGATACTCCTAAAACAACAGTTTGTCCCACTGATAATTTATTGCATCAGGAAGTAAGGAGTGAAATAAGGATCGTCCGAGTGAATATTGTTGATAATGTTGACTCTTCAGTCGCTAACTTCTAGCATCGGTTTGGCAATGTGTAAATAAAGAAAGAGCACCGAAAGCACACCTTGGTACCGGCGCTCCCAAGTACAGGTGGCACTCACACATACACCGCTCGATAAGCACATCCTGGTACCGGCGCTCCCATGTTCAGGTGGCACTCACACATACACCGCTCGATAAGCACACCCTGGTAACGGCGCTCCCATGTACAGGTGGCACTCACACATACACCGCTCGATAAGCACACCCTGGTACCGGCGCTCCCATGTTCAGGTGGCACTCACACATACACCGCTCGGTAAGCACACCCTGGTACCGGCGCTCCATGTACAGGTGGCACTCACACATACACCGCTCGATAAGCACACCCTGGTACCGGCGCTCCCATGTACAGGTGGCACTCACACATACACCGCTCGATAAGCACACCCTGGTACCGGCGCTCCCATGTTCAGGTGGCACTCACACATACACCGCTTGATAAGCACACCCTGGTACCGGCGCTCCCATGTTCAGGTGGCACTCACACATACACCGCTCGATAAGCACACCCTGGTACCGGCGCTCCATGTACAGGTGGCACTCACACATACACCGCTCGATAAGCACACCCTGGTACCGGCGCTCCCATGTACAGGTGGCACTCACACATACACCGCTCGATAAGCAATTTGTGGTGTCTGTATTCTTATAGTATTTCTGGTCATTCAAACCTTATTTAAAATGAAAATATCTGCTCCCTGATGAATAATTTATGACTATATTCTGGGAGTGTCACAAGATTTCGTCTTGAAATAAACAAATAACCGTCAACCCTGTCTTTAGCAGCCACCCAAGAGAGTGACAAAAAGTGGCTGCTGAAGACAGGTGGCTGTTAAAGGCAGTAAAAATTATTAAAAAAATGTCAGACCTAATCCTATTCAAATTGGCTGTTAAAGACAGGTGGTTGCTATTCACAGGTTTCACTGTAAACAAAATACTGCGAGTTAAACGCGAACGTTTGACTAAAAATGGCAAATATCAAAAATACAAGTAAACTACTCACTAAATACTGCAAATATATTCATATTTGATACATTTTTATATAGTCATGTCAGGAGGTCTGTCAAAGAATCCAAGGTTTTATGGGATAAGACTGCAAAACAATAAAAGCCCAGCTGACCACTTTTTTTCACAAATACAGCATTTGTTTTTGTTGTTTTATTGTGCATTGTATATAATATGGTTAATAGATCGACACATATATACAGTTGAATAACAAGTTGATAGGACGGAGAGTGAACAATGTGACAAGGCAATAGACCGACACAAAATTCTGTTCCCTTGCTGTCTTATTGATAGCTTAAAATAATAGCATTTACCTAAGTTGTCGACTTATTCTATGTTTGGTTTGTTGCATTGTCAATTTGTCAAGAGCTTACAAGATTTCAGCAAATAGTTCTTGCGAATATATCAACTAGAGCTTTCACTGAATGTGACTAATGCCCCCGAAATATCGCTTTGTCTGAGATGTCATGAAAACTGTGACATCTCTGGTGCCAAATTTATCTTCAAACTTTTCAGGTCACTAGTAAATATATCTTCACAAATGTAGTTCTAAGCAATTTATACCTAAAGATTTGAAGAATCCTCTTCACCTCCAACAAATACTGAACTGAACCAGATGAATATAATGTCACAATAACCAACATCTAATGCCAAAACCTATCATATCAAGATATTTAAAAGTAGAAGTAGTCCTGTCCCCTCAAACAGAAAATGAACTGCCCCATGGGTCACATGTCCCAAAAAAACTACATTATTGTTTTGATGCTAAACATACAGTGAAATTTTCAAGTGATTATCTTGAAAACTATAGAAAAGACTCTTGCTCCCTCCAACAAATAATAAACTCAGTCACATGAAAATTGTGTCACGATATTCTGCAACTATTTTTGCTCTGATGTATCCACCGTCAATATCTTGAAAACTGTAAACATGATGGCCAATAAACGTTTAAAATTTACAACTGAGAAAACTGTAAACGTAGTTAGTGTCACAACAATGTTTTAATCATGCCTTTTCAAAATCTAGGTTGCTGTGACCTTGACATTAAAGATTGGAACACGGGTATTGAGCGCAACACATCCTAATTTTTAGCTGCAGTATTGAGTGACATACTTGACCGATGTCTGGTAAGCATTATTTCAGTACTGTTTAAATGACTTTTTTTTGCCTTTCAAGCCATACAGAGGAGTGGATCTTTATTAAGAGAGATTTTCATGCGTTTCTTTCAAGCGTTATGTTGATGTCAAGAAAAAGTTGATGTTAACACTAGTTTACAGCAAGAGGTAATTGTACTCAAGCTATGAATTGTATCAGTTTGCAGGTGGCTTCCAAAAATAACCAATACTAGCGGGGTTTTGGAAATCGAAAACGATTTATTCTTGGAATCTTTTAGATTATGAACTTTATAGTTTTTTCTGCTTTATGGCCACCTTAATTATCTTAACTGTCTTGATGTAAATTGGTTGCCATGACTTCGGGTAAAGCATCGATCGGTACAGTTTTATCAACGTTTTTCCTGCCAAATATTCTATGTTGTTAGGCGGTTATCCATGATAAAATCCAAAGTCTCTATTCAAGGAGACTAAACGCAACGTTTTAAGAAAATAAAATATATTTTGCAAATTACTTTCGATCAAGTCAAATTTAGGTCTATTACTATCTTATTTCAAAGAAAATGAACCTACTATAATTATTTGCTCACACCTGCTACAAGTATTAATGACTTATTTTTCTGTGGTAAGATCCAAGTTAAGGAACCAATATGATTCGGAAATTATTTTGTTTTAAAATCTGTTATTTTAAAAAATACGCAAACGCATAGCGCAGCAAGGACTCGTTCCGTAAAGAATGTATTCGAAACTTTTTTTTAATTTGTTTCTGTCTGAATGGGAAATAAAACTTTGTAGTCTGTGTTTTAGCTTAGTAAAATCTTAAAGGCCATTAGAAAACATTTAAAGGTCAACTTTGACTTTGTGGTTTCGTGTCTTCTTTATTTAGAGTGGTGTTGTCCTGTTTGATTGTCATTCTCGCCCAACAATGCCTAAATATAGTATTAATATACAGTTCAAATGGAGCTGAAAAACTCGAAGACTAGTGTATGCGTGTGTCCCTATACAGTTTTTTGTGATGTCGCAGACGTGTCCGCTAGAGAGCACAATTTAGCGCCTAGTCGTGGGGTCTCTATTAAATAAACATGCATATGGTTTTAGTTTGTAGCAAATAATCACTAATGTTTGATCAGCCGACTAAGGATGTTCGTCGCTTGGATATACACGTTCTTGATAGATTTTTAGGATTCCTGTTTCTCCCACTAATTGTTCACGTGAAACAGAGGTGTACATGTGAAACATGTATTGTCAGCTAATCAGAGCAGAAGGATGGGACATAATAATCATAGATTGCTAGCCAAAACCGGTGTTTGGGACAATGTAGACGCAAAAAATAGCTAACAATTAGATATTGTCAAGAAATTTCTGCAAACTCAGCGTCTACTATCAATGGTCTAGCCTCTTTTTAGCAGATTGAGCTGGTCAAGAGTTAATCGTTACCTCGGCCCATTGCAGACCCATTTCGAAAGCACCTTAATCAACTCGTACCAAAATACTTAATGACGTGTGAATGTGAACTACATGTAATAACCCAGTAGTGTTTTGTAATAATAGACTTCGGAAAAAAAACACTGAATAACCAAATCCAATTGGTACATTTTTATACAAAGTACGATAAGTAAGTTTATTTTACTGCAAAGAAATTTCCTTGAATTTGATTGGATAATTTGCCGTTGATGTATATTCCAATTTACGGATCGGCCGAAGATATGAACGCACGTGCCTTAATTTCCCTCTCTGGCCTTCCACCTTTTCTGTAATGTCCGCAATTTTGTTTTGAATTTCGTAAAAATGCATAATTTGAAGCCGATTTTGTAAATAATAAAGCGGTATGCTTAGGGATTACTAAAATTGTAACAGAAAATATTTGTGTTAAGTTTTAACGTTGAAAACGATCAGATTATTTTCAAATTTTGTAAATAAATATCAAATCGATAGTCCATTCAATTTCTATAGAAGTGACGTCATGCAGGTAAATTAATGACGTAAGACATGTAATTATTGAGGTTCTCAGTGGGATTTAAGCTGTTCGGCATTGAATAAGCGAAATAAATAAAAAAAAAATCGATGTTTTCTAATTATTTTAACCTGAAAGTCTTTGCAGTATAATAAAACAATTATTTGGTTCCTTGAA